>VUQH01018426.1:1007-16850 GCA_015106775.1 Etroplus canarensis | reverse complement strand
CTGTTCTGTTGCATATCCTTTCCAGCTCTGTCTCTCTGTCTCACCACTCGATACAAGTCCTTCTCTCCTTCCTAGGTGTCCAGCCTGTCATATAACTCACTATAAGCCTTTTCCTTTTCCTTTGCCACTTCTCTCTTTGCTACATGCTTAGCCTCCTAGTATTCCTCTACTTTCTTTATCTCCCTGACTATCCCACTTTTTCTTTGGCATCCTCTCCACTCTTGTAGGTCACTCTTTGTTCCTCCCTCTTCTTGAAATACGTGTTCACTACAGCCATTTCCATCCTTTTTGCAAAGTCCACTACCATCTGTCCCTCCACATTCCTCTCCTTAACGTCATATCTACCCAACACCTCCTCATCCCCTCTGCTCCCATCACCTACATGCCCACTGAAGTCTGCTTCAATCACCTCTCTCTGTCCCCGAATACTCTCTACCACTTCATCCATCTTATTCCAGAATTCCTAAATAAATAAAATGTTTAAAAAATCATCAGCCTTAGAGGAAAAAATATGTTTTGATTGCATCAAGGTTGCCTATGATATTTTCAAATGCTGTCATTATGTCATTTATGGATTTTTTAAGATATTTAGTATACACTTAGAAGGCATTTGCAGTCAATAACTTGTTGACTTTTTGCTTAAAATTTTCATCTGTGTGGATTTCCTGCTTTCGCAGAAGCACATATACACCCCCTTTTCACACTTCACATTTATTCAGTTCAAACTGAAGTCAGTCTGTGATTGAGTGGTCAAAACATATTATTTTGACCATTTTTAAAAAGAAAATGTCTCATCTCTAATGAGTTGAATAGAGTGAGAGGGAGACATGCAACACTTGCTTGACACCAATTAAAAGACATGAAGCTGTGATAATTGCAGTTTGATTGCTTTTTACAGGACATCTGATGAATCCCTTGATTTTAAAAAAAGGAATTCCAGCAAATGTTGATTTCACACTGAATTACAACATTTACCACTATGATCACTTCACAAGGGTGACACGCAGAAAAGCACAAAGAGTTTAACTTTACATTTCAATTTTAATTGTTTCCTTCTAGGGCTAAATGGTATGCTATCTCTAAATGCAGCTTGGGGAGGGTGGAAGGTAACTGATTGCTTAGATGACTGCAGAATATGCCAGGCAGCAGATGAGAGCTGAAGTGAGCGTCTGCTGATTGGCTAAGTGCGCAAAATGCTTCTGTTTCTGCAGTGTGGTTTTCCACATACACATGCCTTCACAGAACAGAACCACTTTGCATTTACGTTGCTTCACTTCTACAGAGTGATCATATCCCAGCAAACATGGTTGAAAACCCTGATATCATCTCATGGTATAACTGCAAAAACTGAACTGATGGTGTAGTAAGTCCAGATTTGGGGCCTGAGGCAAAAATTCAAAGGAGGGGCCCTCCACCCACCCAGATTATATATAATGTACCTTTGGCTGCCCTCTTATAGTCTCCCCAAGGGGTTGCCACAGCGGATTAATCCACAATGGCGATTTAGCAGAGGTTTTATGTTTTATGTCAGATAGTGAAAGGGGCTTGTGTCCCAGTGTGGAATCGAACCAGGACCTTTCGCTTGTACACTACAGGGAACACTGTGTGTGTGTGAGTGCATATATATATATATATATATATACATATATATATATATAGGGAGAGAGAGAGAGTTTTTTGTTTTGTAACAATGCTCATGACCAAGTTGACTGGCTATTGTGTGTTTATGTGTATATACTGTAACCACTAGCTTCTATTTTCTTTCAGCCTGATAGCTATGCTAACAAGAGACAGCTGGTGACTCTGACTCCCAGCCCACTCCATTCATTCACAGCCAGCAGAGCTGAACATACTATGTTGCTCCGCTAGCAAAGTTAACTAATGTTAAACATCAAAGTAAGCAAAAGAAATAAGGCAATGCTAGTCAAACTTACAAGTGTCTCTCCTGTACAATTCAGGGTAGACTAGCAGCATTCAGTAATTTAGCATTAGCTTTAATCATTATTATCTGCTTGACTTACCACTGTCTGCCTTTTCTCCCCCTCTTTCTCTTTTGCCTTCTTTCTTTTTTCACTCCCAGAAGAATGACTCCCTTTCATTTACATTGAGTGGCTTTCCTTGTTTTCATTAGCTTTGTTGAAAAGAGAATCATGCATGCCAATTTCAACAGGAGTGAGTTGAGTCAGGTGTAGCCCCCTTAGGAAGGTCAGGTCTCTCCTACATTCACTGTGAACGTTTCACATTGCCACTGCTGTAGTTTGCCAGCCCTTAGGGCTCCCCCACTGGCCTGTGGCCCTAGGCATTTGCCTGTCTTGCCTCGTGACAAGCAGTCCCGCTGCACAGATGAACAGATGTTGATGCTGTTGACTCTGTCTCTTACAAAGTGAGAAATATATACAGTATTAGACTCTTACAATAAAGGAATTAAATTAATTCTTTACATCTTATATTATTTTTTTAAAAACACCAACAACTAATTTGCTTACTAATAATTGAGAACAGACAGCCACACAATGACTTCTCCCAGACTTAATTTCTTATTCATTTATTTATTTATGGTTATTTATTGTCTCATTTTGTTGCATGGTGAACTTAACATGTTGGACTGTTAAAAAGAGTTGTTTCTCTGCCCTTAGAGTCAGCCTCTTAAACGTTAGCTCAGCTGGAAAAGAAAACAGTCTGAATATGTGATATGATGAATTAAAGTCCCTGTTGAGGTATGTTGCTTTTTTCTTTTTAATTCTTTGTATTAAGAATGTTGTATTTCATTTCATTCTGCTCGACAAAGTGAAATGATTCTTGAACGCAAACTTTCTCTTGCTAGAAAGTCTAATGACATCCCAGCAACATTCAAGAAGTAACACAGTGGCATTCATATTGTCGGTTCAGCTTTCATTTCTAAGCATGACTGCTGACAGAAAACACACCAGTCGATGCTTATTCAGCATCAAAATGTTTGCTGGTATGCCACAGTGTTTTTGATGTGCTTGCATATGTAGTATCCATTTTTTAAGTCAAAATAATAAAAAGATTACACAAAATCAGGGGAGAAGAATCACAAACTACATTTCCTGACACACAGCTGACTAACCTAATAACCTAAAAATAAATAAATAACTAAATAAATAAATTGTTCAGTCAATCTATGTGTGCAGAGAATGCCGGAGGAAAAAACAAAGACATTAACCCTGAATTATCCTTGCATGATCAATATGTCAAAGCTTTGGCCTTGGTTTTAACGATTATATTTTGCTACTTTATTAGCTTGATGCATTATAAATCCAATGGCTTTGCCTGCTAGTGTTTGTTTGTCCCAGCATAAAAAATAGTGACATAATAGAGATCAGAGTGTTTAGTCTTAATTTTCCACTGCACTGTTAAAAAAAGGCATTATTAATATTCCTCTCTGCACACACTCTAATGTGTATATGCCTCCTTTTTTCTGTTTGTCTTCTGCTGCTGTCTGTAATTAAATGGGGTAAAATAGCCTTGTGTTTCACTTTTATGTTTTTCAATTTTGTCAGCAAGTTTCCCCACAATGCACCCATCTGAATTTCAAATGATAAATGAAAATTCTGCTCTTAGTGAAGTAATTCCATTAAAGGTCCACATTATGGAAATAAAGACAAAAACCTACAGTATGTAATTCAATTTTCTGTGTTTGGTTTCTCATAGGGACCACAGTGGATGAGACCATCTATCGAATTTACTAATATTTAAGTGCCTTGTCTTCCCTGAAAACCACATTACTCTGAGCATAAATGAAGCATTTGCATTGAGCTATCCCTCTAAAATGTATTTTCTTTTAACTTTACTTAGCCTGTATGGATTGGATATTTAGAATGTATTTCCTCAATAACCAAATCACTGTCTCTCCTGGACCACATCTTCTTTCTATTCAAAGATAAAAGCTTATCTGACTCAATGAAGTCAAGTTTTGTGACTTGAAACATAACCACCTTTGCATAACTCAAAAGATTGATTGCGCTCACAGTGCATGTTTAAATAATGCGTAAGACATGACAGAACCCACTTCCAGGGGTTATTTTCATGCTCCTGGCATGTGTTTGGTTGCAGAGGTGGCAGCCTTAACAGGAATATGGATCCAGGCCTGGGGAGATGTCTCAGCCTTGCTGTGGGATCATTATTCCAATGGACAAAGCCTCAGTTATAAATAGGTTCATGGAGTTCTTGGGCGGCACACTCTTTGTTTTCAGACCAGCCCTATTTGTCTTATTGATCTGAATATGTGTGGCCACAGAGCTGCTGTTACGAGGAATGGGAAAAAGGATGCTTAGGTGTTTTTTACTTGATTTGTAAATAGTTTTTGTTTCACACACATACACACACACACACACACACACACACACATAAATACTGTATATACAGTAGGCAGTTCCATGGTCACGTGAAGCCTGTTCCATTGTTATTCAGTTACAAACTGAGCAGATAAAAGTTCTGGAGTTGAGTTCACGTGTTAAACATGCATTTGGTAGCAGTTCATTGAAACTCTTGAGATGTTAAGGTAAGCGGAAGAGGCCTTCTTTAGGCTGAAAAAAATTACCTAAATAAATAAATCAAAGAGACACTGTAGAAAAATCTTTAGGAGTGGCCAAAATAACAAATCTGTAACATTCTTTAAACAAAGGAATGCCCTGAGCAGCTCAGTCCTGGAAGACCATTTAAGACGGCAAAAGTGGTTGATCACAGAATTCTTTATTCAGTCCAGAAAAACTCCTTCACAACACATAGCCAAGGCAAGAACACAACCAATGAGGTAGGTGTATCATTCTCAAAGCCTCAATCAAGAGACCATCTAGACACCATCTATCAAGCATGGTGGAAGAAGTCTGGAGGCACAGCTGGCAATGGAACCAAGTCCCTAGTGTTGATGATGTGACCCACTGATAAAAGCTGTAGAATTTATTCTGAAGTGTACAAAGCTATACTCCTTGCTCAGATTCAGCTAAATACTGTAATTTTATCAGATGGTGCTTTACAGGTGCAAATAGATAATGACCCAAAGCACACTGTGTAAGCAGCCCAAGAGTTTCTCAAGGAAAATAAATTGGTTATTTTTTTCAATGCCCAGGTCAGTCACCTGGTCTCAGTCCAGTAGAGCATGCTTTCCAGTTAATTAAGACAAAACTGAAAGCATAGAAACTCACAAACAAGCAGCAAGTGAAGACAGCTGCTGTAAAGACCTGGCAGAGCATCTCAAGGTAGGGAACACAGTATTTGGTGTCCATGGGTTCTAGACTTCAAGCAGTCATTGACTGCAAAGGATTTAAATTCAAGTATGAAAAACAATTCTAATATTTTAAATCATGTAAGTTTTTTCTTTTTTTCAGTTACTGTTAAACCTTTTAAAAAGGGTATTTTATATTAAAAAAATGGCTGTAATTTCTAAACATTTCATACAATACTTTGGTTAAATTCCTTGAACTCAAGCTGAACGTCAGCACTTAAATCACATCTCTACTGTTTAATTTCAAATCCACTCCGGTGTACAGAAGGAAAAAAATACAATGATTGTGACAATGTCCAAATAATTATGTAGTCAGCCGTACCTGTTGTTGAAGAAGTAATAAGTATATGCATGCCTGTAATTCCTTAAACAAAATAGGGACTCACTCCCATAAATACTGCTCCACAGCACCACTAGTGGCCAAAAGCTCCACTAGGGACATTTATGTGAGGACACTGAACTTGAACAATCTCATGACTGGCATATGTGGATCATAAATATCTGTTAGACATAGTTTAATAACAAGGCAGTTGACACCAATTTATTTAATTCTCTTCACTTACAATATTTTTTGCATTTTTAATTTTATGATGACTTTATTTTCATAACACTACAAGTGCCTTATAAAGACAGAAGGAGTCACAATGTGGTGGTGATGAAATATATAACAATAATAATATTTGCCTCCCTAAATGGTATGCAATTTTATTAATATATTAAAGGGACAAAAGAAAGAAGACATTTAAGCTTTGCCTAGCTTTTAGTAATTCAACCATTATCAGTTTTATTTCCAACACTAATTGAATTAAATTGAATTAATTGAATTCTGATAATGAAAATTACTGACACTACATAATAAGGGAGCACTGCAGCCTTAGTAGAAAGAGTAGAGGTTTAGCTTTTCTATCCTGCATTAGTGCAGTTTTACATAAGTGTAGGTTTAAAGATCAATAAATAGAAGGAAAAACTTGGTGATATTTGCAAAAATCTACTTCTAATTCTTGCCTTCCACCAGTGTGTACAAGATTAGGTTCATTTTTGCTGCACTGCATGGTTTCAGTAAGGGCTGAAATCACAGATGTGCTCTACAGGGCTCCACATTGTTACACCAGCGTCAGCAACTTTCCCTACCACCTAGCATATGTGGAAACTCAGCCTGGAATGCATCCATGAGGAAGAGAGCAAAGGAAGCTTTGCTGACCCCAGACAAAATCAAATGGAGGGAGGTGAGGGATGAAGAGAGGGATGGAGAATGGAGAACAGTTTGTGTGTGTGTGTGTGTGTGTGTGTGTGTGTGTGTGTGTGTGTGTGTGTGTGTGTGTGTGCACACGCGCACATGTACATTTGTGCATGTGGAGGCTTCCATTTTCAGAAGATTAATATTTGGCTGTAAAACTTTAATGATTCTCATTCTATCGACACAATCCCCTTACTATCTCCTGCTTGTCCACCTTCCAATTATCACTGAGTTTAAAAGAATATTGTATAATCAAGAATCTGTGTTTTGTCACGTAAGACTATTTGAATTTATAAAGATTGTTCCAGTTCTTTAAAACCGTAATGGGAGAATATTATTCATTTTAATATAATGTAAACAAAGGAACCAAGTGTTCTGCTGCTATAAGTTAGTGAGGTTTAAAGGAATTCTTGGAATTTTTCTGAATTCATACAGATTTATGTCACATGTGAAATTTAAACAGCAGTATTCATTAAAAAAATCATTAGATTATCCTTTAACCCTTAGCGTTTTCCATGTCGTAAAAGATTCATGTACAAACCCCAACTCAAAAAAAAAAAAGTTTAAAAAAATAAAATAAAATACAAAAGAAAAAAACACAAAGGAATCCTGGGTAAAGTGTGAATTAAAACACAATACAGTGATTTGTAAATCCTTTTTTCAACCTGTATTCAGCCGAATAAAGCACAAAGGCAAGGTTATGATAAAACTGATTAACTTTCTTTCTTTCTTTTATTTATTTATTTATTTATTGGGATATGTACTCTCATCCTTAATTTAATGTCTGCAACAGGTTCCAAAAAAGTTGGGACAGGGACATTTCTGTCGCTGTGTTGCTTCACTTTTTTTGTCTAATAACACTCAGTAAATGTCTGGAAACTGAAGACAATAGCTGTTGAGGTTTTGAAAGTGGATTTCTTTAATGTACATCTTAAGTTGCTCAACAGTCTGGGGTTTCCATTGTCATATTTTGCATTTCATGCATTTTCAGTGGGAGACAGGTCTGGACTGCAGGTAGTACCTCCTCTTCTTCACTGTGAAGCCATACTGTTGTAGCTCATGTACAATGCAATTTAACATTTTCTTGCTGAAGTAAGCAGGGGCACCTCTAAAAAACACATCATCTTGATGGAAGTTTATGTCTTGCATGAACCTCTCAGCCTTAATCATGCAGCTTTCCAAGATACCCAAGGCATGGGAACTAGTACATGCCAATACATCACAGATGCTGGATTTTGAACTTTGCATAGATAACAATATAGATGGTCCCTGTCCTGTTTAGCACACAGGACTCAATGGCCATGATTTCCAAAAAGAATTAGAAATGTGGACTCATCAGACCACCGCACACTTTTCCACCTTGAGTTAGTCCATCTTAGATAAGCTTGGGCACAAACAAGTCAGTGGCACTTTTGAATGTTCTTCATATATGGGTTTCACTTTGCATGGTAGTCTTACATTTGTAGATATAGCGGCAGTGTTAACTGTCTATGCTTTTCCAAAGTTCCCGAGCTCAAGTTCTAACATCCATCACAGAATGATACGCTTTTTTTGTGTTGTGCCACCTGAGAGCTTGAAGGTCACAGGCAGTTAGTGTTGGTTTTCCACTTTGCCTTTTCTCTGAATTCTCTGAATGGTTTGAGGATATTGTGGACTTTAGATGGTGAGATCTCTAAATTCCTCAAACTTGTGAAATATTCAGAAATGCCATTCATAAACTGTTGGATTATTTACCCATGCAGTCTCGCAAAGGGGAGAACCTTGTGCCATTATTGTTTGTGAATAGCTGAGCTTTTCAGGAGTGCTCCTTCAATATCCACTCATAGTACTAACCAGCCACAGGGGCCAGTGTACTCCTAGTGCCGGTCCCAAGCCCAGGTAAATGGTGAGGGTTGCGTCAGGAAGGGCATTCGGCGTAAAAACTTTGCCACATCAAATATGCGGATTCATAACATCCGCTGTGGCGACCCCTAACGGGAGCAGCCGAAAGAAGAAGAAGAAGAAGAAGAAGAAGAAGAAGAAGTATTATCACCTTTTACAAACTAACCTCCCTACCCGCTGGCTCTTCCAAGTGATTTTCTTTTTTTCTCTTCAGTGTTCTACAACCTCCTCAATCTTTTCTTTACCGTGTCATTCCAAAAAAACAATGAGGTTCATCAGTTCGAACATTAAATATCATGTTTTGTGCTGCACTCAGTATGTTAAAAATCATTTATACATCACTGTATTCTGTTTGCATTCATATTTAACACAGTGTTCCAACTTCTTTTAGAAAGGGTTTTGTATTTGGAGGCTCTAACCCACACTTTACCCCTAAAGTTGCATAGAAAAAGCTTGAAACATGACCAGCAAAAGGAGCCTTAAACAGTTTGTTATTTATAGGTAAAACATTGATATCGGATAAGAAAAAAGTTAAAGCACATGTGTAATGAATGGTGTTATCAATGACTCATCTATATTAATGCTTCAATAACACAAATTCAGTATAATGTATTGCTTGTTTTCAAATGTTTTTTTTTTTTTGTTTTTCACTTCAGCATGATGTTGAACATTCTACTTTTGCTTGTTCCGCCAACGCTAAGAACCTGTCATCACTTCCATCTGTTAGAAAAAAAAAATCTACTGATGAGATCAAGCGACTTCACCAATTAGAGGCAATGTAACAGCACAGAGCCTCCTACAACAAGTGATTTGAGCTTATATTAGCATTACCTTACGCTTGCATCCCATACTACTGAAAACTTCCCACTGTGATAAAATGTGGCTTTTAAGATTACTTTTTCCCATTCCAGCCTCCCGCATTAAAAGGGAAATCTGTCTTACTAGTCACAACCTCATATTGCCCTTCAGCTCATATCTTTTACAGCAGCCAATCAGAGTCATTTTCATTTCATGTCTGTGACTGGTCTGTGGGCAGGAAATTGTCTTGTGCTCTAATGATGCCGCAAAATGAAACTGCGCATTGAAGTTTAACACAGACTGTAATGGAAATGAAAAGGGGAAAACTAATAAAAGTGTAGATGGATACAAAAGCATGGCTTAATGAGTTTGTGTGTTTTTTCATACTGTATGTGTACAGAGTAAGAATTTGACTTTGTGCGGCATTTACTTATAGTGAATATGTGTGTTTGTGAGTGTTTCTGGACCAGTGTATGTGTGTAAGGGAACAGTTGGGAGACTGGCTGACCTTTCAGAAGACCTCCCTCACTGAATCTGTCCTGTAGTGGTATTAACATTACCATTTCAATACACTGCCAAGCCTGGCTGGCAATAAAATATTCAACTGACCTTTAAGGCAAAAAAGACTTAGTTAGAGTCTGTCATATCATTTAACCTTAAGACTGCACGGTGTAAGTGTGAGCTGTGTCGCTGTGTGCCCCTCATTACTGGCCACACTGACAGAGTTGTCTCTTTAACTGAAAGCAAGCCTGTGGCAAAGGGACAACCTACTGTTCCCACTGAGGGCCATTTATTCCATCTCTGCCACTAAACTTTGAGCCACCAAATTGAAGACTCAACCTAACATCTTCGTGTCATTCATCCTAATACTTTTTTGAAAGTATGCACTAAAATTGTATACCTGTTAACCACAAGCACCAGTTGTACAGTATGTAGTGTATTTTAATATCCCCCAACAGCCTGCAGGTTATGGTTATATACTCCACTACTATATCTTTCCGATCTGATCATCATATAAACTATTTTAATATGAGTTACTGTTGTCAAACTCAGCCCTTCACATATACATCTGTAGACATTCTAAATAATCAGAACAAGAAACTGGTGTTAAAATAAGCAACAAAAATGAGTACACAGCAGATCAGAAAATCAACAGAGAATCCAAATAAGACATCAAGCGTCTGACTGACAAGTGATCTTTAGGCAGTGCAGTGCAAAAATGTCAGAGTAATGAGGGCTGGCTAAATATTTCACAAGAGAAAATAAACAGAAGAAGAAGCTGTACCGATAAAGATAAACAAAATCAGGGTTTGACTCCTCTATTGTTTCTGGGCTGTGCAGACAGTGAGTACAAAGCAATAATGAAGCTGAGTCAATAAAAAGTTTCTTACATAAAAATTCTGGCCAAGGTAAAACAGAATAAAATGAACTACTATGGCTCCATAGCAATTTTAACTAATTTCACAGTCCTACAAAGAACTAGTTCTCACTCATTTCATCTTTATTTTACTTGTTTTTAATGAGCTGATCTGAGCTGTTCTTTTCTCTCAAACCTACTCTGGATAAAATGTTACCTCTTCCCAAACTGAATTAATATCTGGAAATTTCTTTGGATATCAGATGCTTTTTCACTCATTTTCAGTCCAGTGGTACTGTATCCTAAAAAAAATCTGAACAAGTGAAAGACAGAAGAAGTAGCACCCCTAAAACACTAGCTATAGTGGATGAACAGTATCTGAAAGTCAAGTTCTAAAGAAATAGAGGAAAAAATCAGCAAAGATCTCACACAGGACAGGACAGATGCATCTGATCCTTCAGTTGCTCCATTTACTGTTAACTGTCAAAATGGCCTCAGTGGAAGGATGGCTGTCAAGAAGCCATTAGTAAAAAAAAAAAGCAAAACAGTGAGAGAAGGCTGAGGTATCCCAAATTACATATTAGATGGCTCAAGACTTTTGCACATTACTGCAACTGTCAAATATCCACAAGAAACCCTTGGTAGCATTGCCTGAACTGTCACTAACACTTGTCATGCCAAAAAGCTATATTATTCTTTCAGCATGTTCATGCACAATACTGCAAACTGACCCACCCTCTGCAAATAAACTCTTAGAAGTGTTAATGCTGACAACAAAATGCACAATGTCTCTGAAAAAAAGTTTTTATATGTTTAAAATATTAATATTTTCCCCCAAATATTGTATTATTATGAACCAATGGTATATTTGCTGTATGCCACACATGAAGAAGTCTGTAAGCATCAAAAATGCAAGAGTACTTATCAAAATCAAATTTGTTCTCTAGCTAGTTTTGTCATTTCCCATTTTTGACCAAATCATAATGCCATATAGACACAAAAAAGTACAAACATATATTTCCTGTTGCATTATTTAAATGTGGACTGTACATAAAATATGGACATAGCTATCATGATGTCACCCAATCTTTAGTGTGTACTTTTTTTAGATAATGGCATACCAGTCATGTTTTTTTTTCTTTCTTTTCTTTTTTTTCATATAGAACAGTATGCTGCCTGAAAGTTCATGCACAGGTCAAGAAGTACTTATGATGCAAGGAGTTTGCTAAAAGTCCTGTGGACACTTAACATCAAGGCTAAACTGAATTAAGCATGCACTCATCACAGACAAGCATTTTTAATGTAGTTTTCAAATCTTATTTGAAGACCTCTTAAGTGACTATGGGTATGTGAATTGTATATGAATTGGAAATTACTGTGCTTTATCCACTTTTCATGTGTGAATATTAACAGTTATTCTCCAGCAGGGCACCATTAAACTACTGCAGAGAAAGGGAGTGCAATAAGATTATATAAATAAAAGAGCCCTAGTCAAATAATATAGTGGAAAAACAATTAGGAAAAAAAAGTCATTTATGTATGTTAATGTATTATTTAAAGATTATGGTCTCCTTGCTTCATACAGATCTGAGTTTCTTTTTTTTCTTTTCTTTTTTTTCTAATTTTCTGCATTTCCTTCTATCAACAAATTCAAGAAGTGCAACTGTACTGACTACCTGTATTTCACAGGTGTCAACAAGGACCAGCAGTCATTACACACTGCAGGGTATAGTTATAAGCTCTATATTATTGTTATTTCATGCTGTGCACCTGTAAACATCATGAATGAATATTGCATCATCAAATCATCATTATGCATAAAATTGTGCACAAGTTATTCATCAAAATTGGGTTAAAAATAATTCTTAGCACATAAATTCCAGTGCAAAAAGATTACACAATCAGCAAACCTAGGTAAGGAAATTCCAGTGCAAAAAGACTACACAATCAGTAAACCTAGGTAAGGCTTTATAGTACTGTATTTGTCTCCATTCATCTTCACTTTATCAGACTTTGCTTAGATTTGTGTGAATATGTATCAATAAGGCATGTGTGTGGTAGAGTTATATTCGTTGGTAGTATATCCATCCATCTGTTTATCCTTCCATTGTCTGCATCCAGGTCAGCAGCATGAGCCGAGATGCCCAAACCTTCCTCTCACCAGCCACCTCCTCCAGCACTTCCAGGGAGATTCCAAGGTGTTCACAAGCCATCAGAGAGATGCAACTCGTTCAGAGTGTCCTGGATCTACCCCAGGGCCATCTTAAGGTGGGACGTGTCTGAAACACCTTACCTGGGATCACCCTGGGAGGTATCTTGATCATATGTTTGAACGATCATACCTGGCTCCTTTCAATGTGGAGGAGTAGCAGCTCTACTCCAAGTTCCTCCCGAAAGACCAGGTTCCTCACCCTATCTCTAAAGCTGAGCCCAGACATTCAAAGCTAATTTTCACCACTTGTATCCACCATCTCATTCTTTCAGACATTACCATGAAGTTTGTCACAGCAGCTGAGAGAAGGAATGTAGATCGTCTGGTAAATCACCAGCTTCACTTTCATGATTAACTCTCACTTGACTACAAAAAACTAATACAAATAAAAATATAGTTTTATATCTCTACAGATCCTGCACCAGTCTCCTTGTCTATCAATCACCTGCCCTACTCTCCCCTCAGTCATGGACAAGACCCTGAGATACTTTAACTCCCCAGTTGCAGTAGCAAATTGTTGCCAACCCAGAGTAAGAACTCCACCCTTTCCTGGCTCAGAAAAATGGCCTCAGACTTGGAAGACTTGCCTGCAAACCACCTCAGTGCAAAGTGGCAGTCATGGCCCAATAAAGCTGACAAAACCACACCATTCTTAAAAAGCAGAGCTGAGATCCTAAAATCACAAAAGCCTTCTTCCCCTTGCATGCACCCAAAAAGTCTGTTCATAACATCATGAACAGTGTCATGACAAAGAGCACGATTGGCAGTGGTGAGGTGTGCAGTAGGAGTGACAGATGGGTTCATGGCAGATGTGGGATTACATCAAGAATCTGCTCTAATCTCCTTCTTATTTGCAATAGTGATGGACAGGTTGGCAGATGAGGTCAGGCAGGAGTCTCTGTGGACTATGATGTTCGCAGATGACATTGTGATCTGTAGTGAGAGTAGGGAGCAGGTGGAAGAGAGCTTGAAGAGGTGGAGGTATGCACTGGACAAAAGAAGAATGAAAGTCAGTGCAATCAAGACAGAATACATGTGTATGAATGAAAGGGAGGCAGGTGGAATGGTGAAGATGCAAGGAGTAGATGCAGTTAAGGTGGATGAGTTTAAACACCTGAAGTCAACCATCTAAAGCAACAGACAGTGCATGAGAGGTGACGAAGACAGTTCTGGCATGGTGGAATGGGTGGAGACAAATATCAGGGGTGCTTTGTGTCAGAAGGATTGCAGCAGTGAGATAGTGCTGTGATGTACGGTTTGGGCACCGTGGCTCTGGCAAAAAGACAGGAGGTGGAGCTGCAGGTGGCAGAGTTGAAGACGCTGATATTTTCACTGGGAGTGACTAGGATGGACAGGATTAAAAATTACTACATCACGGGTACAGCTCGAGTTGAGCAGTTTAGAGACAAGCCAAAGAGGCATTGAGATGGCTTGGACATGTGCAGAGGAGGGATAGTGGATATATTTGACAAAGGATATTGAAGATGGAGCTGCCAGGCAGGAGGAGAAGCGAACGACCACAGATAAGGTTCAGAGATGTAGTGAAGGAGAATATGCAGAGAGTTTTGTGTGATAGACAAGGGTACAAAGAAATGAGGTGCGATGGAGACAGATGATCCACTGTGGCGACCCCTAATGGGAGCACCTGAAAGAAGATGTCTGTAAATTGTTACTTAGGCTTAGATTTCTTTCTTTCTTTCTTTCTTTCTTTCTTTCTTTCTTTCTTTCTTTCTTTCTTTCTTTCTTTCTTTCTTTCTTTCTTTCTTTCGGAGGTGTGTGTGGTTCTTTGACACAGAGATGGGACCTAAAGTTTATTTTGTTAGCTTCAGGTATTTTCTGCAGGTCATTTACTCTGCATGTGCTAAATGTTCAGTCTAGTTCAAGTGCAAAGTTTATATAAAAGGAGTTCTCACTTCCTATCCTTTATTTATTATTTATAGCATTGTAAAGTACAGTCCTTGTCTTATCCCTTCTAATCTTTGCATTTCAAGGCTGTGTCAGATCTATAGCAATTTAAATACACCGTAATAGGTTGTTCTATATAGATGCATAGCTGTCAGTTACTAAAAATCTTTTCAAATACCAATATGCCCTTGAATCTCGCCCATCATCAGATAGTTATTTTTCACATCACCCTCAGAGTTGAGGGCAATCTCCCTCTTTTGCAGTGTGAAATTGGATCATTGCATTCAAACGTATGAAGACGTGAAAGCCACTACTCTGATCATGCTTTATTTGGTACACAAAGACACATGCTGCAATGTGCACACCACAAACACACAACATCTGCATAAATAAAGGCCCATAACTACATGGAGCAAACACGTTTACACACACGTATACGCAGAGAGAGAGCGAGAGACCCCATCTGCTTGGCACAAACAAAATGGATGCATGCCCTTTGGGAGTCCTGGCAAATGAATACTGTTGACAGAACAATTAGCATCTTAGAGACAGGATAACCTTTACTCAATACATCATCTTTATTATTCTCGACCTTCATTCTCACTCCATTTCATAGTAGCCCTACATTCTTCTGTGTGTGCATTTTTGAAAGTGTGCTTGTGTTTTGCTGTCTATGGGTATAAGCATTTTTATCAAGGCCATGTGTATGAGTGTAAAGCACAGTGAGGAGCTGGGACCCTGAGGAACATGTGAAGTGTTTAATGTGGTGAAACAGGTGCAGCGAGACAGAAAGGGCAGCCTAGCCAGAGCTCGTAGGTTAGTCACATAGTGACCCTCACATCACAGAACTGGCAGTGCTGTGGGCGGAGATGTACAAATTGCTCTTTCCTCCTCCTCTTTCCCTCCCATTCTCTCCCTCCATCCCTCTTCTAGCCTGACTCAAACATAAACACACAAAGAAATCACAGTGTCTCCTGATATTTATTTATTTAACTTGTATTTCACTCATAATGCTGTAAATATGGTAAATATCAGATGTGTAGCAACTCACGTACACAGCTTCTGGATGGGTTATTTTCAGGAACCATAATATTTGTTTTTATTTATTCTTTTGTAAAAAAAAAAAAAAAAAAAAAAAAAAAAAAAAAACCATTTTTTTAAAAAAAGAATTTTAAAAAAAAAAAAATTTAAAATAAAAAAATTAT
>VUQH01018403.1:21672-47125 GCA_015106775.1 Etroplus canarensis | reverse complement strand
GTTCTCCCCGTGTTTGCGTGGGTTCTCTCCGGGTGCTCCGGCTTCCTTCCACATTCCAAAGACATGCAATGGGGGTTAGTTAATTGGCAATTTTAAATTGACCATAGGTGTGAATGTGTGCATGAATGGTTGTTTGTCTCTTCATGTTGGCTCTGCGACAGACTGGCAACCTGTCCAGAGTGTACCCTGCCTTTCGCCCTATGATATCTGGGATAGGCTCCAGCGCCCCCCGCAACCCTGAATTGGACAAGTGGAAGAAGATGAATGAATGACTAGGTGTATGGCAATATTGATACAAATCTGTCACTCAACTTGGATGCTTTTAAAGGTCTTCTTGACTGCACATTTAAAGATATGGGTTCAAACTCATATCTTACACTCAGGGATAATGCTTTTGAGGGTTATAATTTTATCCAAACTCTGATTGTTTCCTAAACTCAACCAAATATATTTTTGTCAAAGCAAACCAATGAGTGAAAGTAAAAGTGAAAAATGAATGAAAACACTCCCAAATTTGCAATTTGGAGAATTTAAAAGACTGTTTTGTCTTGGCATCTATTATTGCCATAGTCAGTTTATCAAGGCATCGGTGCCAAAGGGGACATTGTGCATATCTCTGCACTGTATCCAAGTACACACAGCAGATCAAACATGACTGCTTAACTTTATTTTGGCTGCACGCTCAGAATTAACCTGTGCTCATATGGTGGATGAATAGTTTCATTAATACAATTCATTTTGAAGAATTATTTTTGAGCAAAATATAAACTAAAATCATTTGGATCTTAAAACTTGATGGTAGCACAAGGCTTCTTTAATGGACAGGGAAACTAACAGTTTCTAAAAGAGCAGATTAAGAGCCTGGGGGTCTGAGGTTCTTTTGATTCAATTGAAGTTCAGTCTTCTCAGTAGTTTCCTACAGGTTGCCAGGCAGGTCTCAGTTTGAGTAAAATGTCGATTGATCATGAGTTTCACAGTGACTTATGATGCAGACAGATGGAATCCTGCTGATATGTGAAAAAAACGGTAATACAGACGTTCATTCATCACCTAAAAGGATCCGTTTAACTAATGAGTTACAGTTTGGGGATAACAAGGGATGTTATTGTACTTATTATAGCATCACCACTTTTACTGTGTATGTAGGGCACAAAAACAGTAGGAATGCCTTTTTGATCTTTAGCATGTACAGAACCTCCAACTTTTTTAGGTCTCTATATTATGCTGCAGAAACCCAGCAGGCGCATGGATCAACCATGGAGATGCTATAGTTTCTGATGTTTTTACCACCTTTTCTACCACATCTTTTGATGCCCAGGTAAATTCTTTTAATATGTCTTGTGTAATTACACTAAATGCATCATTTTCAAGGTTACATTGTCCAAATATGCCACTCATTTTACTCCATCAACCTTCTGAAATGGCACCAGTGGGCTCCGTCTTTTACACATGCAATTTTCTGTTTCTTTAATACAAACCAGTGAGCAATGAACAGGCTGGGTTATATCACCACTCCTCACGCCTGCTGTTTTGCCAGCCGGCCATCCATTTAAAATCATTTAAAATGGCTTACACCGTCCTTTAATCAGCATATTTCATATATAAATGGTTATGAATGGAGGTAGAGCATGAGAGAGGTTATATTAAAGTTAAGGTCTGTCAGAAACCATCTGCTTCTATATGGTGGAATCAGTTATATTGTAAATGAGGAGAGACAGACCAGTCCTCTTGTCCTCCTAATCCTTGGATCAAGGCCAAGCGCTACAGCAGAGAGATATGTTCTGCCCTGGGGAATCCTTTATAAATGTGGGAGAGGATGGCTCAGTGGATTTTTAGGGGTCATTTGAGTGTTTTTTGGGTTGGAACGAAAGCAGGCAGGTGAAAGCTTTATTTCATCCTTTTTTTTAAAATTTATTTTGGAAAAACAGAATCATCATTCTGTTCACGTATTCAGATGGCTGTCACTTTTGTTTTATAAACCAAGGATTTAGACTATATTCTCATGCTGTCTTTAAACAGAGCAGTAGGAGCAAAAAAAACTGAAAGCCACTGTTTCAACTATTAGTGCCTTTTTGTGTGTGTGGGGGGGGTCTGAATCTCCTAGGCCTTGTTAGTTTAGATCATAAAATATGAGTTGTTTTAAATAGCTTTAAAAGGAGGCCTCGTTAGAATCTGTGGAGGTCCTATAAATCAAACCTACTATATATGGTCACAATATTCAGCCCTGTGGAGATGTGGGTGGTTTAAATTATTAGTTCCATTTCCTGCTATAGAATACAGCAAACTATGAGTTTAACCAACTAAAATGACTACATATGCAACAAAAATCAAGAGAATAATAAACCCTTATATTATTCAAAAGAAAAAATAGATAATGAAACCCCAAACAAGGTCAGTTCATTCAGAAAAACAGCATGATATATTTAGTCAGATGAGCAACATCAATAAACATGAATTTCTACATATATGTGCTCTGTATTCATTTCTTTTTTCATATTTACAGAGCCTAACACTGAGTGTGGTGTAAGACCCGAGCATTTCGAAGGAGAATACCATCATGAAAAAGTCTTGATTTTCATCATATGTGGTGTTGTTACACAGTGATTTTTTTTTTTTTTTTGCAGCATTCTTAATTATGAAAATATATTGATGTAGGTGCCTTTGGCTGCTCCCTTGTAGTCTCCTCAAAGGGTTGCCACAACGGATTAATCCGCATTTGGTAATTTGGCAGAGGTTTTACGCCAGATGCCCTTTCTGATACAACCCTCCATGGTGAGAGGGGCTTGGAATCGAACCAGGGACCTTTTGCTTGTTAGGCAAATGTGCAAACTACGGGGGACACATGAAAAATATATTGATATCCTATGATATAGCTTAACAGCTGTTTTTTAATGCTGAAGAAGCAGTTGTACAAAAACAACAGAATCCCCTTTGAAGTGCTTTGTTGATTGATACAGTGAAGAGGATTATGGCTCATATTTACGTAGTGGGTATTGAGGCTCGAGACTCCAAATGTTTTAATATCAGACAACCTGCTGTGATCGCACTAAACATCGCCACCCTCTGAGTCCTAATCAGAATTAAGTGTTTGATCTGAGCTTACATGAATATGTACAGTAATCCAAGATTATACCGTTGTCACAATTAGTGCAGTGATGTTCAAAATTCAGAATATTAGAGTAAAAAGCAAATATCATTATTGCAAGTGTGATTCTCATTCCAAGTTCACACGGTCTTTACAACCTTACCTCCAAACAGATTTAAGTGTTAGTTTAAGTGAGGTTAGAAATTAACTTCTGCGCCATTTCTGTTCCTTTCATTAGCATATGTATTATTTTCAATTAAAGTGTCAACAATAAATCTGCTATTTCATAAGGTCCTCACACAATGAATTAAATCCATCAAAATGTTGGGGGTTTTTTGCTGCAGAAAATCATGAAAATCGTGGCTGGTTTTGTCTTAAAGCCTGTTATGTTAATTAAATCTCCATCTACAAGTCTCCAGATTTGGGCAGAAATAACAATAATTAATGCCAAAAACTTCTAAAGGTTAAAAAAAACTGATAGCACATTCTTTCTTGCTTTATTCATTTATTTAAATTTGAAGCAAAAACCAAAGCATAGAGATTTTTATATCTGAAGATTTAGAAAAACAAAGGCACTTAATTGCTACCAAAACTAAAATGTTTGAAAATCACATAAAGCACATAGAGCTTTTTTCTCATTTTTTGACTCTGTAACTTTATCTGAACCCTTTCCATTTGTGAGTAATGTTTCTCACAAGACCGCAGACGTGATGGGGAGGGGGGGAAGCCCCTTCGGGACACTGGAAGGTATTAGACTGAACAACAGAAAGCAAGGAGTGGTTAGTATGGAAACTGTAGTGCACACACACTTACACATCCACACACACAGATTAGAGGTGAGGAAGCTCCCAAATTATGGTAGCTGGAATTTGTGAGAATAAATGAATTTGAAGTTTTTAGAGTTTGTTACTGTATCCGTGTGTGTGTGGGCAGGGACAGTCTGAGGGCCATCTCCACCCAGTATTGACCATGTCTGATGGCGTGATGATGTCATTCCCTCCTGTTTGGAGCCAGACTGTCCGTCCATCTGAGGACCCTCAGCTTTTGCTTTTCTGAACACATCAGGAATAAAGCAGTACTACATATAGGATACAGCTGCTGAATGTATTAACCAGAACAAAACAAAAAACCTTAATTAACAGAATAATAAATAGTACTGAATGAAATACACCATTAACTAGTTACTTATTTTTGTGCACTATTTCTTATAAATATTGAGAAATTGTTGTACATGAAGCTTAAAATTAGCATTGCTCACTTTCCCATAATGGTACATAATAATGTGGTCTAGTCTTACTTTATATAGCAAAACACAAAACTGAATGTTTAATGTGTCTAAATTACTCTTGTTGAAATCTTAACTCCAAATTCTTTTCCCATTCTTAAGGGCACTGTTGCTTATAACTAATTTGTCACTAATTGAACACATATTAAGCAGTTATGAGGAATTTAATTGGGGAACAGTCTAAACAGCTTTGTCACTGTAGAATATGTTAACCCTGAAATTTATTAAGTCCTTTTTGGTGCCTAATAAAACGCCGATGTGCTACTAATATATACAAGAAAATAAGTAAGCAGTTAACCCACTGAGGTCTGAGTCATCATCTGTGATGACCCCAGCAAGGGAGGAAAGAAAATGATCAGCGTAATTGACACGCTTTTGAAAACTATTTTCATTTTTTCCAAAAAAAAGAGAAAAGGTCTGTTTTGCCTTTCCCAATTAAATTGAGGGTAGGCTAGAGTTAGGGTTTTATCCATGACAACTTGTAGTTAATGTTAAAAAAAAAAAATAATAATAAAATGTATCTCTGGGTGTTCCCTTGTATTTTCCCCCCAGGGGTTGCCACAGTGGATTAATCTGCATAGGTAACTTGGCAGAGGTTTTACGTCGGATGCCCCTCCTGTCACAGCCCGCCATGGTGAGAGCGACTTGTGCCCCCACATGGAATTGAACCAGAGATCTTTCACTTCTAATGTATAAACAACTACACTAATAATAATCATCATAATAAGTATTTGTATAGCACTTTTTAAAATGCATAGTTACTAAGTGCTTCTCAGTTTGGATAAAGCATATATTAAAGAAGTGCAAATATACCAACATAAAAACACAGTCAAGCATATGGTCTTGCAGTCATTCATAAATAAATGCTTCCATACATGCATTTAGGTTGATCTATAGCCAGAAATAATGGCCTAAAGGTTCAGCTAAAGCTAACCTATAAAAAATAGTTTTCAACAAACTGCTGATTTAACTGACCTGGTCAGCTGAGGAAAGCTGTTCCAGAGTTTAGATGCTACAACCTCAAATGCACAATCTCCTCTGGATTTAAAAAAAGAGCATGTGGACCAGTTAAAAGACCCTGATCACATGGCTGGAGAGGCTGACTGTTAGGATAAGGTCTCAGCAGGCCAAAGGAACCTGGCTTTGTTGGGCTTTATTTATAATTAAACACATTTTTGAATGAATTCTGAATTTAAAGTTCATGTATGGCATCAGCGTTGCCTTTGAATCGGACAAAAATAATTGTCAGTTTTCCCGAAAATGGTAAGCTTTCATTAAAAGAGTCTCCACTTTCTTCAAAACCATAAAATCACTTTGTTTTACTTTGTGACTGTTCTGTTAAAATTTGTTTGACCAAACAAGTTCTGTACTGCAAAGAAGCTGTTCTCCCCATTATTTAAGAAATCTATTAAACCTTTTTCACATTTTGGCTTTTACTGGATCAGATCAGTATTCAGTATTATTAGCCTCCCTTTGTTTCATCATTTTGTTACTAAGATTCAGATTTCTGTATTACTTTGTGTGTATTTATTTTTTCTTTTTACTATTTCAGTTCAGTGAAAAACTTTTTCTTTCACTTTTTACCAATATTTTTAAGTGGTACCAGAAATACAAACTGTCAACTTTAAGGTACAACTAGTCACAAAAGACCTGGAAGTAGTGCAGCCATTACTGTCACAAATGTCTCTGTAAAATCCACTTAAGGTATTTAATATTCATCAGATCAAGGAATTTGCCAACATTCCTAATAGCACTCTAAAAGCGCTCAACTGCATCTGAGCCATCTCTGACAGTATGTTGCACATTAGTGTGGCAGTAATGGTGCTTGGACCGCGCGACACATTCTGCTTTATCTCCCGCTGTGAATGGAATTTAGTCTGCCTCAGTGGGAGGAGTAGACGGGCAAAGCAGAGGTGTAAGTGGGGAAATCTTGACCATATGGGTTTTAGCAGAAGAGTGGGGCTCAGAGTCTGGTCTGACCCTAAAAGGCTGCTGACCCACATTTTGTGTCATGCATGCACTTTGCATCACTTAGCTGTCTGACTGGAATCCCATGTGTCCATCCATGTGGGGGTGTGCGCGCGCGTGTCAGTCTTTTTAACTGGTGTGATGTGCAGTAATGCCTGTCTTTTCTTGCTGCACTTTCATTTCATGTTTTTCAGTATCTTTTCACTGTGTGTGCTTCAGTGTCTGATAAAGCACAGAATCATTCATTGTTTTAAAGGTTATATTATCAAAATTAAATGCAAGTTAAATCTTTTTGAAACTTGATTAGACAAAACAAGCAATTTAAAGTTGTTGCCTTTGTCTTTGGAAAAATGTGACATTTGTTTACAGACTGAAAGGAAAAATTAGAAGAGGGGAAGGAATAGCACAATCATGTGAAAAGAGTTTTTTACAGGACTCTATGCAATCCTGTAAAAAGACTAAGTACACCCCATAATTCAATAGCATAACCCCCTTTAGTAGCAATAACTAGAAGTAATCTTTTCCGTGTGACTTTGCCAGTTAGATGTATTTTGGCCCACTTTTCTTTACAATGTTGCTTCTGTTCTGTTCAGAGGTTTGTGGGCTTTCATTTATGCACAGCGCTCATAAGGTTCCACCACAGCATTTCATCAGGTTGAGGTCTGGACCTTGACTGGACCTTTGCAAACACCTTAATTCTTTCCTTCATCATCCTCTCTTGTGGATTTGTTGATGTGCTTGTGATCATTGCCCTGTTGCATGACCTAATTTCAACCAAGCTGTTGTACTTTTGGCCTCACATTTCACTCTAGAATATTTTGATATCCAGGGGAGTTCATGGTTGACTCAATGATTGTAAAGCGCCCAGGTCCTGAGATTGCAATACAAGCCCATATCATCACTACTGTGCTTGACAGTTAGTATGAAGTGTTTTTGGCTGATATGCTGTGTTTTGTTTTCCCCAGACATGATGTTGTGTATTATGGCGAAACATCTCTGTCCAAACGACATTGTTCCAGAAGTCTTGTGGTTTGTTCAGATGCAACTTTGTAAGCCTTAGTTGTGCTGCCATGTTCTTCTTAGACAGAAGAGACTTTCTACTGTTAACCCTTCCCAACCAGCCATATTTGTTCAGTCTTTTTGTTATTACACTGTCATGAACTTTAACATTTAACATGCTAACTGAGGCCTGTAGAGTGTGAGATGTAGCTTTTCATTTTCTTTTTTTTGCCATTTCTCTAAGCCTTGCATGGTCTGACCTTGGGTTGAATTTTCTGGGAAGTCCACTCCTGGGAAGATTGTATCATTGTGTTAATACACACCTGAATCCTCCAGACCAGCAAACCGCAGAACTTCTGCTTTTATAGATGTGGTCACACTGTTTGCAGATCAGTTAAATAAGTGCATTTGATTAGCAACACCTGGTTGCTACTTGCCCTTTTAATTCCTGTACAAGCAGCAAGGATGTACTTAGGTTTTCAAAGGACTCAGTCCAGTGCAAAGTTTCTTTTTCACATGACTTCACATGAATGTTGTGCATGGATTCTAACTGGAGACATTGTCATTACATAGCAAGACTGTAATTGTAATATACCTACATCTGGAATTACATGGCTACCAGTGAAAAGACATATAATGCCATTAAAAATTGCTAATTTATTTGAAACTTGATAATAATGATGAGGAGAACAATAATTCTTAATTAAACTACTCTTCAGGTGTATGTGTGCAGTCACATTCTTTCCAGAGACACCTACCTGTACCATGACTCCATGTATTAATTCTTCTTAAAGTGGACCACTCTAAGAAATTCTTGGCAGTGGTGGTGATGTATTATCTAATTAGCCTTTTGATTTAAGACCCAAGTTCAAATCATGGCATCACACGCATAAATGTATGTGCACAAAGGGTGGAGAGATCTGGAACAAATAAAAGAAAGATGGATAGTGTGTCTCTAATGGTAACAGGTTAGAGTAGGTCACTTGTATCTATAAATGTGTGTATGTCCTTGCTAGAAAGACAGGACCTAGGATGTCCATGTCTGTGTATCATGTGTATGTCGCTGGGCCAATCGGACATGGGTCTGTCAGGATTGTCCCATTTTTATTTCTGTTTAAATCGCAGCGTGATGACCAGCAGGACCTGAGAGCCTGCTGATTTTTATTAGCACAGCCTGTTCCCTGTTAGGACTCTCTCCCCTTCCTCTAAACCATAAATGGCTCTTGTCAGTCAGTCCTCAGACCACACTAGTCCCACCAAAAGAGATTTATGATTGAGATCAACTTTCAAGTAGCTCAGTGATGGATTTTACATTTTCCTTTCCATAATTCCTTCTTCAAAATGGCCCCTGACGGTAAAATGTTCCCATCTTGTAACCTGATGACCTTACTACAAATGGCAAACAGCATGTAGATAGATGTACAACAGTGATCCAGGAGAGTGTACGTGGGGGGCTTTGATTGCAAAGGAAAGGAGGAAAACACAAGAAGTTGTTTGACAACATAACAGTTGAGCCATTAGGGATGTAGTGGATGAGTTTGCCTGGAGTTACAGCATGTTGCAACATCCTCAGAAATTTTCACACTCCTGTTCCTCCTCTCCTCAGCCCTTCTTGTACTCATCCCCTATTCAGATGCTTACTCCCCAACAGCATATGGCATTCAGTATTAATGTATTTATGCACTTCATGTTCTTGCTGTTCTCTCTACTGCCAAAGACTGGTACTTTCACTTCTTTTCTTACAAAATACCTGGAGCAGCAGGAGGGTGGGAAGTTAGAGAGAAAGGGAAGATGCTTAAACTTCTCAGTCTTACACACAAGATTCCAGAGTCCTTTTCCTTACAGCTGCACCCCCATTCAAGATGTATCAGTTCACAACTCCACGATTATTAGATCAGAGTCGGCAGGAAAGACAGGGGAAATGAGAAAACACACAAACATGCGCATGACAGACCACAGAGCAGCAAAGGAAACTTTTTCATCACACTCTCGGGAGCATAGTGTGCTCTTTGAAATAAAGATATTTACGATTATCGTTCCTTGGAAAAAGCAAAGCGTGACTGGGTTCTGATTTCACTTTCATTCTGTCTGCTTCTTCTGCTGCAGCTCATTACCAGAAAACACGCACTCATCTCTTCGATCTTCTCTACATTTTTTCTTGCACGTCCACAACTCTAACATTCCCCCTTTCAACGAGACTTGTTCTTACACCACATGAAAATTACATCAGGCCTCTCATCTTTAAATGGCCTATGACATTTATAGATAGGTTGAAGTGTGCATTCTCTGTGCCGTTTCGGCCCGGGGCCTATTAAAGCAATTGAATCTTCTTTGCATTTTGTCTTTGAAGTGTTGGGAGAATCACTGTGCCATCTGAGCTCTGGTTAATCATTAGTGATAGCAAAGTGCGCCATGTGAAAACCACTGCTTTTATGGAAGCAGCAGGCACAGCATGGGGTATGTGTTATGCTGTTCATAGATAATATAATCTCTGTTGTGGTGAGGGGAAAAAGAGAAATGGGTAATGATTTTGATGCAGCAGGGAAACTGTGCTGTTTTTATGTTTGCGTGTGCGTTCCCTTTACTCCCCTGGGGTATTAAACATAGCTTTGGTCATAAGAATCCTCTTTTGTGTGTGTGTGTGTGTGTGTGTGTGTGTGTGTGTGTGTGTGTGTGTGGTGATGTAGCCATTAGCGCCCTGTGTCATCTCTGTCCTGCTCGTAATGTTGGTCTGGACATGAACTTCTACAAAGGGTATTGGCCTGTATTCATTTTCTGATGCTTGGATATGACGCCTGCCTAAAGGCTTTTTCTCTCATGTGATGCACATCTACAGAGCAGACCAGCAGAGAAACAAAACTCTGTCCTATGCTGGGAATCACCTGCCATGTGAACTGCTGCCGTGTTGTGGTTGGCCTCAGGAGGCGTGACCACTTATGCTGTGATGATAGCCTGACCTGAACAGTTGAAAACTGGGAATCATGGAGCCTTAGTCTTCATTCCACTAACACATTATTTTTATCAAGTACTACATCAAGACTGGCACAGGCTTGAAACTTTGCTGTGTGCTTGTACGCGTAATGTACGAACGTATAAACTGGCATTTGGTGGATTGCTTATGCTGTCAGGATTCTGGGGTCTGTACTTGGTAATACAAAGGATCACATCATATATTGCAATATTATCAGTAAAATATTTTATGTGTTTATATAACTTGCACATAATAGATCTAAATCTGCACAATCTGAGTGGATATTTTTACTGTCTTAAAATGTGTCATCCTGTTCAAACATGAGACCATAAGAGGCAGTGTTATGAATAGACAAGAAGAGCTTTTTGATGATGAAAGGAATTCAGTGTTTATGCTTCAGTTTGAAGTATGCGTTTAAACTTAATTCCATTTCTTAGCCAACAGCAGACACTGATAATAACAAAAGGGTTTGTCTCAGTAGCATGAATTCTCTTCGTTCTAAGAAGGTTTAATGTTTTGCATCTAGCTTTCATCATGCACACACTGCATATGTGCTACCTAGTTAGAAAGATAATGGTGATTCCATAATGATGAGTGACATTACACCTTGCAAGGCACCATCAAGACCATTTGTGTCACTTAAAAAAACAGACAATCATGTATACTCACTGACTGCTTCATTAGGCCAGCTGTTTATTAACCAAATATCTATTCAATCACATGGAACTTGATCCTTACAGTCATATAAACATAGTCAAGACGACCCGCTTAAGTTCAAACCGAGCATCAGAATGTGGAAGAAAGGTGATTTAAGTGACTTTGAGCATGGCGTGATTGTTGGTGTTAGACAGGCTGGTCTAAGTATTTCAGAAACTGCTGATTTACTAGGATTTTTCCACACAGCAATCTCTTGGATTTACAGAGAATGGTCCAAAAAATAGAAAATATCCAATGAGCAGCAGTTCTCAGGGTAAAACTGCCTTGTTGCTGCCAGAGGTAAGAGGAGAATGGCCAGACTGCTTTGAGCTAAATGGAAAGCAACAGTAACTCACACACCCACTTATGCAGAGCATCTCTGGACGTACAACACGTTGAACATTGATGCAGATGGGTTACTGCAGCAGGAGACCACACTCAGGGTGCCACTCCTGTCAGCCTAGAACAGGAAATTGAGGCTGTAGATCAGGGGTGTCAAAGTCCCACATTACAATTATTGTTATGTGGCACTTTAAAGGGCCGAATTACATCATATTTTTGACATCGAATTGGCGACCAGAAGTAGGGGTGGGCCCGGAAGCGGCCCGTGGGCCGCGACTTTGACACCCCTGCTGTAGATTGACACAAACTCACCAAACTTGGACAATAGTAGATTGAGAAAAAAAAAAAAAAAGCTGCCTGCTCTGATGAATTTTAATTTCTGCTGTGACATTATGCATGAAGGCTTGGATCCATCTTGCTGTGCATTAATGGTTCTGGCTGCTGGCAGTGATTGAATGCTGTGGGGATTTTTTCTTGGTACGTTAGTCTTAGTACCAATTGAGCCTACTTGAGTATTGGTTACTGTACTCAAATGGCTTCCACAATCACCAGATCTCAATCCAATAGACCTCTTTCAGGTTGTGGTGAAACAAGAGTGGCATCATTGATGTACAGCCAACAAATCTGCAGCAACTGTCTGATGTTATCATGTCAATATGACCCAAAATCTCAAAGAAATTTTTCCGGCATGATGTTGAATCTATGTTATGAACGATTAAGGCTATTCTGAAGGCAAAAATGGGGTCCAAGCTGCTACTAACAAGGTATACCCAATAAAGGTACTGCTGAGTATATGTGTGCAATTTACAGAAAATGTAGTGCATCACATTATACTGCATATCAATACAAATAAGAGGTAAGAACTGATTTGTAACTGGTCTCATATTTACTCATAGCAGGCTCTGGTAGCCTGTTTATATATTCCCTGTGTTACACACATGGAAATGTGAAACAAAGCCATTGTTGTTAGTCATCCTCTTGACTATCTTGTCTTTACTCTTCTCTAAGAAGTTGTCATAAGCAGTTCTGTGAAGCACTTAGTCACTGTGTTTTTTAAAAAAAATGCTATGCAAATAAAGCCATTATTATCAGGTCACTATGACATCAGGCCTGCTATAAATACTACATATCTGAGTAATTTCAGTCTCTGATGCTGATTTGCTGCAGTTTTATGATTGTATGAGTAAATGTCAATGTAGATGTGTGTGGTTGAGTGTGAGTGTGTAATTTCAGGAAATGGACACCAGGCCTCCCTGGCTTGTCTTCAGCCCAGCGTGCTTCCCACAATGCTGAGGCCTCAGGTTTCCCACATGGAGGGCAGAAAATAGAAGGAGTTTCTCTTAAGCTGTCAGCAGAGCTCAGCCAGCAGGATCTGCAGCCTGCATCACAACAACTGGTTTTTATTTAGTGGAGGGAGGCGGGGATGCTGAGAGGGAGGAGGAAAAGTAAAGGAGATGATGAGGTTTGGAGTGGTTTGGAAAGGAATGGAGGAAAGCTTAGAGGAAAGAAAATGCAAAATAACATGGCTTTTGGCAAAAATGCCAAAATTGTCAAATGAAATAAATTTGGTTTTCATCTGAACCCAAACACTTCGCAGTCAAAAATGACAAAAAAACTTATTTAAATAAGGATATTTTTCAAGAAGTAAAATGAAAAAAGTAAAGAGGAGTTTTTTAAATTTTTTATATGCATGTCATTTAGCACTAATTAGCAGGAATCTCCATCTGTGAAGAATGCACCCATACAGTCTACAGACCTTGCTAACAGAACTTGCATGGGTTGATCATTTAGTAATTTAAATATGGTTCAATTCTGACTACAAAAAACTAAGACATTGACAGCTGTAATCAGTGAATGCCTACTTTTTGTACTTGACCTTTTTTGATCCCAGGTGCTATGGTATATTTCGTGTGTGTGTGTGTGTCAGTGTTTAAAAATGGAACTAATTGTCCTTCAGTTTGTAGAGATACGCGTTGGGACTTTTTCTCATAAAGCATCTAGTCAAGAGAACAGAGATGAAGATGTTTTTAAAATTTTAACTTCAAACTGTTTTGAAACGAAGAGGAGATGCTACACCATGGTAAACATGACCCTGTCCCAACTATTTTGAGACCTGTAACAAGCATTAAATTTGAAATGAGCTCATTTTATGCAAAAAGTTGTAATATTTCTCAGTTTAAACATTTATTTATGTTCTATTGTGCATAAAATATTGGCTCATGTGATTTGAAAGTCTTTTAGTTTTCATTTTGTTCAAATTTAAAGAACGTTCCAACTTTTCTGGAATTCAGGTTGTACATTTGGATTAATGTAGATACAGTTGCTTTTATTATTACTTATACTTACAACTGCATAGTTATGAATACAAAAAGCACTCAATGGTTGTGTGCTCTTCTGAATTTTAGTGCATCTACAATGACTACCTCTACACTACATAATGACTTTTTTGTTTCTATTCAGTGGGATTGTTTGCAGAATAAGATGATAGTAGCTAATAAAATAAATCACTATTTTTTTTCCCGAATTGAATTGGGCCGCTGTTGTTTGCAGCCCCCATTTTCCTCTCCACTTTAATAAGTGTAACTGCATTTGGGATTAAGAGACCCCCCTGTTATAACGACTTCAATGTAATTATCTTTGGCCCCTTTCCACATACACATTCACATGCACTCAGCTATAGGGTTGTTTTGTTTATTTAATTAAATGCAATAATTTTACTATGGTAGAAAAAGAGAAAAAGCTTATTAAACTAATTATAATTGCCAAAGAAGTATCAGTAGCAAAAAGGGTGTATCTTTGAATGTTTTATTTCAGTGATGATCTATCGTCTTTTTATGACACCAGTGAAATGGCTTGACAGTGCTGTAAATGATGCCAACAGCTGCTGGGTGGAGATTGGCCAATGCAGTAACTGCTGATACAAAAGGTAATCATTTCTTTTGGCACACATGTGTTTATGCAAATCTGCAATTCAGTTGGCTTTGCAGCTTTGAGATGAGGCACGTGGAAAGTATGTGCACTCTGAGCCTCTCTGCTCTAACTCTGCTATTGTTCTCAAAAATCAAGTTTACCAGCTGTTTGGGCTTTTCATACTGACTATAATATCACCTACTTTCACTTCTTTCTCAGGGTTAATGTGGTTGAACAACATATTGATTTGTTAGAGATTTACACTGAAGTAGGTTGTTGAACTATACCATGTGTTTCCACAAAATTTATGTGTGAAAATAGGGTTGGCTTTTTATCAGATATGAATTCAGGGAGGAATCTGAGTTATTTCATTTTTTTTTTTTGATCCATTTGGGCCAACTCTCACTGTTTGTGAATAACTAAATTCACAAATAATTTGAATTAAACTGAATTGGGATCTTTATTTTGTGACCTGAGTAATATAGTTCTGTACAGTAGCCCAAATAAAATCACTTAACAGAGTATTTAATCACTAGTTATGCTAAAAAGCAGTATAGTATGGAAAAATTAGCAACACACTTACTTAGCATGGAGTCCATGATAACTACACTAATATAGACAAAAGTACTGGGCCACCTACACATTACACCTACAGGTCTTTTTATAACATCCTGTTTGATTTGTTTGATATTTTTTTAAACTGCCAAAACATAATTTTTCTTTGGAATTAACAGAGAATTAGAATTAATTGGGAGTAATTTACTTCAAAATTCATAGGCATTCAACTGGAGTTAGTCCCTCCTTTGCTGCTATAACAACCTCCACTCTTCTGGCAAGGCTTTCTATAAGATTTTTGAGTTTGTCTGTGGGAATTTTTGCCCATTAATCCAGAAGAGTATTTGTGGGGTCAGACGTTGATGTTGAATGAGAGGGCCTGGCTTGCAATCTCTGTTCTAGTTTATCACAAATGGGGGCGTTAAGTGGGGTTGAAGTCAGGGCTCTGTGCAGGTGAGTCAAGTTCTTCCACACCAAACTCATTCAACTCTGCTTTTATGGACCTTGCTTTATGCACTGGGAAACAGTCTTACTGGAACAGAAAGGGGCCTTCCCCAAACTGTTCCCACAAAGTTGGAAGCATAGAATTATCCGAAATGTGAAGCACTGAGATTTTCCTTCACTTGGACTAAGGGGCCTATGCTAGCCCTAGAAAAACAACCCCATAGCATTAGCCAGCCAAATGTTACACTTGGCACAGTGCAGTGCAACGGGTGATGTTCTTCTGGCAATTGCCAAACCCAGGCTAATCCATCAGACTTTCAGATAGACAGGCATGTTTTGTCACTTCACACCATATTCCCATTGCTCAAGAGTCAAGTGGCAACATGCTTTACACCATTCTATCCATCCAACGCTTGGCATTGTGCTTGGTGATGTAAGCTTGCATGCAGCTGCTTGGACATGGAAATCCATGCCATGAAGGTCCTGACACACAGTTTTTGTATTAATGTTAATCCCAGAGAAGGTTTGCAATGCCGCAGTTATTGAGTCAGCAGGACTGGTAATTTTTATTCACTATGCACCTTTACAATGAGCCATTCTTTCACAAAAATCTTTGTAAAGGCAGACTCCATGGCTTGATTTTATACACCTGAGACAATGGTACTGAATGAAATACCTGAGTTCAATGATGAAAAACATGCTAGGGTAATATGGTAATGCTCTCTATCAACACAGGACACTCTCGCAAAAGAGATTCTCTAAGGTTAATAATAATTAAGAGCTGTGACCCAAAACTTTTGTCCATACAATGAAGTTAGTTCAAAAATGTATTGGCACGAGAATAGACACAAGTTCTTTGGTCTTACAGTACTGACCGTACAATGCTAGTTTCAAGACATGACATCTGCTAGTCATATTGTTGAGACTCTGTAGCAATATCTACATACAACTCTCAGTTGTTGCTCAGCAAAACAGATATTAAGAAAGCATCACTTACGGTGCTATTCAGCAAAGTTAATTATTGATTTATATTCTCAAATTCACAATACCACTAAATAAGCAAAATAGATTAACAAAAATCACAGAAGAAATTTCCTTTTCCCCCACTATTGTGTGCTTGGATTAAAACTGCATTAACTTTATTAAAGACTGTTGTAGTAAGTTGTATAAAGGAAAGTTGATTGTCTGTGATTGAAAAAACATGCCTTGATATTCTACTGGTTTGATATTACTGTGCCATGCAACTCACTGTGATGTCAGTCAGATTGTTTGTGTCTTTTCACATGATAGATTGGCTGTAGAGCACCCTTACTGCCATAAAACACCACATTCGTATATCTTGTGTCATTTATTTATCATTTAGAAAGATAACCAGATTGACAGAAATATCCTTTTGCATCCAGATCCTCATTCACTCCCCTTTGTTCTCATACAAACAACACTTTATTTAAATTATTTTTCTTGTTAACTTGTAATGACTCCTTGATGATAGGGGAGGCTCATGCCAAAACGCCTCTTCTTTGATTAGTAATTGGTCTCTTAAATCACCTTAAATCGCACACATAGAGGAAACATTCTAGATTAAAGGGATCTCAATTAGTCCTCATTTACCTGATATTTTCAAGACATCAGGCCACAACCTTCCCTCTTTCTCCAAGTATCATATTCCATATACCATCCACTTAAGGAGTTCTGACAAGAAGCAGACATCTGCGAGCAATGGCCCTCTCCCCAACAGACCACCAGTTCCAAAACTGCTAGCTTATAGTTCTCATGGATTGAAGAGGGATAATTTAAGGATAAAGACATAAAGAGAGCTCTTTTTTGTAATTCTCAAAGGCCTCCAGAGACATTAAGAAAGGAAGGAGGCGATAGTTTAGTGGAGGAGAAGGAAGAATCTATGAAGTGTTGACAGCTTTGTTGTCTGGCAGTGAGGAAAGGAAACTTCTTTTCCAGTCTCTCTTGATGAGCCATGTCAGTTTTCTTAAAATATTTTTCTCATGGTTGTCTATTTTTTAATGAAAGGATTTTCCATGTTTCCAATTATTTTTTTCATGGTTAACAGATTAATAAAATTAGAAGGCAAAGCAAAGATGTCTGCTATTTTACTACTTTTTCTTGTAAAATGCAAGAAGCTTTGCCTCTTAAGGCCTTTAAGATTAGCTGAATAAAGAATAATTAGAGAAAGACATATCAGGGAATTTGGCTACTAGCTGTATTCTGAGGGGTCATAAGCCAAAAAGCCTAGAACCATTGTGCATTTAGTCATACTACTATAGATGATTTTTTTCCCCCCCTGTTGTGTCTTAGTGGAATTTGAAAGTGGAAAAGCAAAGTCACTATCAGACCTGTGCCAGACCTATTGATCCCTGCCAGCATCTTTTTCTCCCCCCTTTAGATAATGGATTACCAGCACATCCACTCCTACACCCATCTCTCCTCCCCTTAGGCCCGTTAGTACAAATAATGTCTAATCAATATGCGTCGGAGTCCCCGTGAATATCCTTTTAACACTAGATTTATGTCACGGCAGCACACACTCTCTCTTACTCACTTCACTTACCAGCCAATCAATTTAACCAGTCACAGTGAAGACCCCCTTCTCTTTATCATGCAGTTAAATAGTTTTGCTATTTTATTTTATTTTTAATCAGATGCTTTAGGTCCACACGACCCCAACGACATGCCTTGATTGGGTGAGATTATGCAATAGTGAGGCTGACACATCTGAGACTTTTTCGACAGGGCATTTGGAATCTGTTATGTACATTTGTATTGATTGGCGATTTCAGTTCATCACTCAGTGTCTACGTGCATCTGTCGGTGGACAAGTTCTCATGGCAGATCACTACATCAAGAAGGATTTTTCTCTGCTTTGTCATGTCTGTCACTTTAGCATTTTTGAGGTTTTGCCTATATATGTCTGTATGCATGACACATTTTAATGAGCAGAGAGGTCTAGAGGCCTATTAAAGGAATATGTCACAATAGAAGGGGGGAAAGTGCAACTTATGACTATCTTAAATAAAATTTTGATTAGTTGGTGATCAATTCAATAAATTATTAGTCTATAAAATGTCTAAATTGTGAAAGACCGCCAGTTTGTCCAGTCAGCTGTCTTAAGACCCAACAGTACAACATTTATAAATATTTAAAACAAAAGGGAAATAATAATTAATCCTCATCTCTGAGATACTTGAATAAGTGTAGTAAGTTTTTTTTTTACCTAAACAGTTATAACTAAGCATCAACCGTTCCTTATTTTACTGATTTACATTCATATGAAAAAGAAAGTTTTCACAAGAAAAACTAGGTACACTTTTACTGCTTTCCTAGGAATTAAGAGGGTAAATAGCAGCCAGGTGCTGCTAATCAAATCTTTTTGAATAACTGATTGGCAGCCAGTGTGACCACCTTGATGAAAGCTCAGGTTTTGGCAGTTTGCTGATCTGGTGCATTCAATGCCACAGTATTCCCAAGAGTGGAAGTTTCAGCAAATTCACCCTGAGTTCAGACTGTGCAATGGTCAGAGAAACCAAAAAACAAGTGCTCATCTTGGGCTCTCGGACTCATCACAATAGAATTAGAAAAAACTGAAAAGATACGGCACATTTTCCAGGAGAAGGTCACTGATTTTTAAAAAGAGCATGGCAGCACAGCTTAGATTCATAAAGGTGCATCTAAACAAGACATGTGGAACACTGGCCTTTAGGCCAACATGCAAGTGTTTGGCTGTGATGCACTGTGCTACATTAGGTGAAAAGCAAACACAGCACATCAGTATAAACACCTCATACCTACTATCAAGCACAGTGGCGAAGAGGTGATGATTATTTTGCAGCCACAGGACCTGGGCACCTTCTAGTCATTGAGTTGATCATGAACCCCCTCTGTATATCAAAGTATTCTAGAGTCCAATGTGAGACCGTCTGGATAAAAGCTAAAGCTTGGCTGAAATTGAGTCATGCAACAGGACAATGATCCCAAGCACAGCAGCAAATCTACAACAGAATGGCTAAAAAAAAAACTAATTGAGGTCTTGAAATGGCCCAGTCAAAGTCCAGACCTCAACCCATTTGAAATACTGTGGTGGCATCCTAAGAGAGCTATGCATAAATTAATGTCTTCAAACTTTAATGAACTGAAGCAACACTGTAAAGAAGAGTGGATCAAAATTCCTTCATAATGATGTGAGATACCTACTCATACAGAAAATGATTACTTTAAGTTAATGCTGCTAAAGGTAGATCTAAAAGCTATTGTACTTAGTGTTTCTTTTTTCACGTGACTATTAAAAAAACTGAGTGGAAGAGGCTATGTGCTCTTCCATGCCTTCCTCTCTCTGTCTGTATTGATATACATATGCATGGTGGTGTGAGGAAGAATTTGGGTAAAAGATCTCTCTCAGGAGGGGTGCTCCTGTGGCAGCAAAGCACACTCTCAGTGCACTGAGGTTGGAGAGGGCTGCCCTGACCTTCCCCTCTCAGTGGATCTGATTTCTGTAGCTGTGTGCCGGAAGCAGTGATGACAACCACATGCACAGAAACTGTCTCTCTCACTCTTGCCCGTTTCATTGGCATTTAACTCAACAGTTGTGCTTTTGAGGAAATCATTTTCCACGGTTACATTCTGTCCTCTGTAATCAGTGTTCAGGCTCTCTAGTTTGGCCTTGCCTTTAGTGTAAGCTGGTCTTGTTTAGATCTTGCAGCATTCTTGTCCAGATGGTTTTGTGAGCCTCAAAGTTTTCATTTTATTTTCTTAGGTAGCGGTAATTTGTTAAGGAAATCAATTGCATACTTCCAAATTACAGCATAAACACTCAAAACTTTATTTTCAAAGTCTGATGAAAAGTGAAGAAAAGACCTTAAAGCTAAAAGGCTGAAAATAACTTGACAAATTAAGTCCTGCTGTGATTTCCATATTCTGAAACAGAATGTGCTACATTTTTTCGCTCTTGCTCATTCATTTGTTCTTTTATGCTTCTGTCTCTTACTTATGGCCCACATTGTATCATTAAGTGACAAGTAATCCTCAACTAAAGGGAGCTTATGCATTTTTAACAGGTATATTAACGTTTAAAGCCGTATGAATTACATCCAGATTTTGGGTGCTAATCCCCCTCCAAAACAGTAGATTTGGCTGTAAATATTCCATCACTAACACTAATCCAGAGTCTATCCCTTTCATGTTCCCCAAGCTATTTTAAGAGGGCATGTCTGTCATTTTGCTTTAAAAAAAAAAACACATGTTGGAATTAACTAACCCTTGTATCCTGTCACATTTTGTGGATTTTTCACGCTTCATGGACCTTGAAAACCAGTGACCGCACACTGACAGAGGAAGGTAATGACAAGTGGTATTTCTATGTTAATAGCTAGTTTATTCTATAGTGTAGTACAAGCCAGTTTCCTCCCACAAACCAGAACTGGATCATACAATATATTTGCATACTATTTGAAAGTGGGGTGTTTTTGTCTTCTATTTTAGAAGTAGAAGGAAATGCAAATTAACTTGTGGCATGGTTAATCACAGCAAAGTAGAAGAATCTCACTTGTATATTCACAATACTTTGCAATAATTAACCTCTAATTGCCCATCCTTTGCAACAAACTCCACACATTTACCCCTGAAATGGATACTGCAACTTTGTATTTGAAGTTACTTTGATCCAGTGTCTTGCAAGTAAGTATTGTCAGACAATACACTACATGGAAATGACAAATACAAACAGTATTTGATTGGCATTTCTGTCAAATACAAGCATTTCATTGACTGATGTCAGTGAAATGCTATCTAATAGTAAAATAGCATCTAGTACAGAGATGTTTCTGAAAGCTTTTTCTTATGCATTTTTTCCTCCTCTTCATCTTTAGAAAAAACTAATTGCAGTCTTCCTTTAAGCAAGGCTCCAGGTGCCTAAGGCCTTCTGTGTAGCTCATGACTCTCAAGTGTAGAAAGAATGCTCATATGCATTTCTCAGTTGCTATAAATTTAAGTTACTACATTAAAGTGTTAAGGGAGGTAGTCAAATATAAGTCAGGTGGTTCACTGGGTAATTAAATGTTATTAAAGTTTTTGCTTTTAGCATTAGGTGTGTCTTGTTATCTGCAGGTGTTCCTAAAAAATAAATTCCTGCAGCCAGTTGAACATAAACCACATGGGATTAGGAATATTCAGAAGTGTTGGAAATACTTTGTATAGAACTCTGTCATATAGAGGGTCAGTATGAGTTTTCACTAAGCATGCACAAAATCAATTCAGTTATAATGTAACTGTGAGAAATAAAAAAGTTAAGCTACTCACCTAAAACAGTCCACTGTAAATGTGTACACCATTCACTAGTATAAATTTTCCTGTGACTGTAAAGTACCGGCTAGTTGACGGCGTAAAGCTGCCTACTGTACTATGTCTTTATTTCTGCTTTATTTAACATTTTAAGAGCAACAGTAAAGATGAACTCTGGGAGGATATGATTTATCATGTCAGTCATGTAGACTGTCGCTAACTAAACCCTAACGCTAGAAACCATCCATCCAAATGTAAACTTAATACTAGAAGCATTTGAAGGGTACAAACGTATGAAAAGGGTACATTTCATTAGTTCAGAAGTTATTCTAGAGAAAATTAATTTTCAATATTTGCAGGATTCTGCTGGATCTAGTGCCATAACCATGGGGGATGAATGAAATCAGTTGGCACTCTACTGAATCAGCTGAGTTTCAGCTACAATTTGGTGCAAGTTGTAAGTCTGTAGCTTCATTTGCTAAATCAAAGTAATGAATTTCTTGTATTTGAACATTCTGGACCATGAGATCTGGAATACTACTAGGGTCCTGAGAAAATTTTAGTATAGTAGACCGTACGGAGATAATGTACTGTATTTTTTATTATTTATGACATTATACCATTCATGTATAGAGCTTAAACTAAATTTCTTGAAAAAAAAAATTTAAAAGAGCACTAGATTTGGGTCTCTTTCAAAATTTTATGCTTTACCTGCACCGTACCTCACCCCTCAAAAAATAAATTAATTCATTAAAATCCATGCATATCTTTTGAGTTATATTCCACACAGAAAATCAAACAAAATCACAATTGGTGAAAATGTAGCCTCCTTAGCAGGAGTAATAACTAAGGTATCAACACAACACTTAAAAAATAATGATTTAAATATAAACATTTACAAAGAAAATACTGTATTAGACTGTAAGATTTTAGAGTAACTTTCTGTTTATATTTTGTTCCTCAGTTTAGTGGTATTTACTGTTTTCACAAAGCATCCTACTGTACAATCTGTTATATCTATTGTAATTTGTTACAGTGTTATCATATTGAACCACATAAAACTACTTATGAAGAAGAAATTTTTTTTTAAATGACAGTGCGCCGTTTTCAGAAGTAGTTTGTTTATGCTATGAGTTACCATATACAGTATCACACATGTACAATATAAATATACATAGCAAAGGCACATTGCCTTCTGACATTGGATTTCTAGATTTATTTAGTGCAGGTTGCACTGGTATTGCCCAGGTAAGGCTTCTTGATCTCTTAAAACAGGCAGAGTTCCAGTACTGTCTTGTGGACTAGCTGCACAATTGTCCCTGATATGCTGAGGGAGGGAGGCAGCTTAACAAATAAGAGCTGATGGGAAAGATGACGAATGGGGAGAGCGAAATGGAGAATACATTACATTTCAAATCTCATTTGTGGAACTTTAGCAGATATGAAAATGTAAGGGATTAATAAATGAAGGAGAAAGTGTTCTAATATGCACAATCAATTCAACATCTCTAGTCTCCACAATACAATGTAAAATATATTATAAGTGATTGAAGAGCTTTGTTCCATGATGAGATGGCCACCATTATGTGCCATTATGCTCAAGCTCTTACAATATGATTAACAGCACAACAGGAAGGGAAGAGGGGAATCATGATCTTGAGACAGGCAGCTCTCTCTTGTGGCCTCCTGACTTGTGCCTTGCTCGGCCACTTGAAATACAGCACTGCCGTGATGAGGTCACTACCACGCTTGCGAGCACGCACACACATTGGCCTATCACATCAAACAGCTTGGACACTCAACTAATGACAAAAGGTTCTTTTAAAGTGGCACACTTAAGCCCAGCACACCCCCCATAGCCTTAATGCCTTATTTATGACCCCCTGGTTTCCTATAAAACCAGCCTGTGTCAGCAGCTGGTTACAGGACCTCCAGGTATTAACTCCTGCTGTCTTCCTCATTCAATTCCTCAACTGCCAGGGGCTTCTTCAGCACTACGTCATAAACTATGTCTGCAGTTGGCCAGCCTGCTAAAAAAAAAATTTAAGTGATAAGAAAAAGATGTTTTCAAATTTAGCTCACTTGGTGCGGATATGGCCATAGTAGTCTATCTCTGCTTCCCACTTTTCTATATATATCATCTCCTCTTCAGCATCCTCCATCCCCTCTGATCTCTTTGAAGTCTTTACTGAAGGCCCTCACCGGACTCTGCCTTTTGTACTTTCATTCAGTCTTATCGCTTCCCTCCTTACTGTCTGCCCTTATCTATAAATATTTCTTTCCCCTCAGCCATCCTTTTAGCCATCCCTTGACTTGGCACTATCTCCCATAACCTTGTCAGCTCAGCCTCTTTTCTGACTTAAATGAAAACTTACTCAAATTTTATTTTCAGAATCCAAAACACATCCTATGGCTGCAGTGCTCTTGTTTCTCACTGAATTAAGTGAATAATGTAGTACCTACTGTTTCATTCAGTAAAACCTTGGTGCTTAAATACATCAAGAATGATCCAGTTGTAAATAGAGAGAAAGTGGCATGTGAAGCAGTTTAAACTGAAGAGAAATGATGGCATTTGCGATATAAAAGTCATGAGCCATTCCTCATTTCTTCATATTTTGTTTCAAAGGAGCCAGACTTTCTTGTAATTATATCTGCGAAAAGTAGGGATATGATGAAGTCATCGGCACAGCTGCTGCCACCACTGCTGTTAAATCCTTCATGTCATTGTGATAATGCAAGAACTATTTAATGCAGGCTTTGGAATTTTGGCACAGTGCTGGACCTCCATGAGATGTGGAACTGATTGGATTTTTATCCATTTACACATCTATGCGGATTGGCCACTAGGTGCCATTATCTGTGTTATCTATTTATTTGTTTATTAGCTATATCTCTGGCTTTTCATGTAGTCTGCACAAAACGAAAACCAATTTGATAGTGGGTTGATATACTTTCATGGTGATACCATGTTGTGTGTGCTGCTGTTGCCGTAGCTGAAATTGGTTAAAAAAAAATTCCGGGATATGATGGACTCCACTTTGCTGCTGCATATGTCAGTCTTAATTATCCAATTTGCATTAATTTAAAAAAAAGACCATGACATCCAGCCTCACATGACATCAAGTGGGGTTGGGTCAGGTCAACATTCATGAAGAAATCAGGGCTTTTCAGGGATCTATACCTTTAGTGGCCGCATGGTGACCACGAGGACCTTGTTTTTTAATTGTCTTAAGCAATAGTTCTCCAGGTTTTCTGAAGATCTTTCAAAGTTTTTCTTTGGACATTGGCTGCTTTTTTTACTCATTTTTCAGTACAGTCCTTGTACGTGATCATTTTTAGACGAATATGTTTTTGTTTGTTTGGCCACACTTGGAAAGAATAAAAGTAAGATTCTTTGAATATTGACATACATTCAAGTGAAGACTCTCCCATGGAATGTTGACTTGTGTCAATAATAAGAATTTTAAATGCTTCCAGGATTTTAGAATGACAAGATTTTGGCATGCTGGTAAAATTCTAGAATGTTGATGAGATTTTAGACTGTTAAGATTCTAGAATGGTGACAAGATCTCAGAATTTTGGCAAGATTCTGGAATTAGTAAGATTCCAAAAAGTGGACTTCTTCCTTTCTTCTCCATTATGTCGTGAATTTGCACCATTATTTTGAATTTATGCTGTCCATCATTCATTTTCTAATCCTCACAAATGAAATTCAGTATGTACAAGTACACACATATACGTACTTGTGTGTTGGTACATGTACACAAATGCACATGCACAGCATGTGTATGTATTGGTACCCTTTCTGTTTTTTTTTCTTTCACAACTCTTTGTTACCTTCCTTTGTGTCCTGCCACATATGTACCTCCTTTGTTATTCCCCTAGCTCACCCTCCACCACCATCCTTCCTTCA
>VUQH01018403.1:2222-12840 GCA_015106775.1 Etroplus canarensis | reverse complement strand
TCAAGAGCACGTTTTTTGTTTTTACAGGCACTTTTACATTTTCATAAGAGTCAGTGCTTCTAAGAGTGTTGGTGTGGATTGTAACTTTCATGAAATGTTTCATAAAACTTTGCCACTATGTCTTCAGTAGCATTGCTGCTACACTTTAACCATGACTCCATTATTTATAAATAAAACAACTATTTTAAAGGATTTTTGAAAAAAATTTTTAAATTATAGTTTGTTTTTTTTTAAATCTCACGTACCCCAGGGAGTACCTTCAAGTACCCCCCATTTGAGAACCACTGGTTTAGAGCTTGAGCCTTGGCTTACTAATAGCTTGCTATTTCAACCATTCATTCATTCTTGTAGCTATAACAGCTAATCATTATGATTACTTACCAGTTTTAACACTTTGTCCATTATGTCTGTACTCTTTTTTTTTTTTTAACCCATTGCTAACCTTATATTACATCACTAGTCATCCTTTTATCTAAAAGTTTTTCAATATTTTAACTAGCTCCCTACACCACTAAAATTTTATCCCCGAAAAGCCCCTCTTTTTTCATTAACGCTAACCCAATCTGACCCCACTTGACCATGTAATGCCATGATCAGTTTTTTTCTTTATTTTTAATGGAAATTTGATGATTAACAACAGACCTAAGCAGCAGCGAAGCTGATTCCATAATATCCCTGAAAATTTCAGCCATGACAACAGCAGACAGTAATGGTGGAAAACATGCCTTAGTGTCACACCATGGATGTGTATGATCCTACAGTCAGTTTGGTTTTCCTTTTGTGCATACCAGATGAATAGTCAGAGAGAGATGGTTAAAAATATATTTTAAAAATGACGCATCACGATGCCCAGTAGCAAATCCGTATTTTCTAAAAGACGTCTAACACGGTGCCAAAATGTAAAAGCCTGCATCAAATAGGTCTTGCGCTATCACAGTGACATGAAGGATTTGTGGTAATGGCACTGACAGTGGCACTGATGATTCCATCATATCCCTATTTTTTGGTGATATAATAAGAATTTCAGCTGGCTATTTCAGTGGTTTGTCCAGTATGTTATAATGTAAAAATTTCAGCCAGTTGTTCATTAGTCAATTGTTTGAAGTGTTTTTATGAGCAAAATTTAAGCTAGTTCAACCAGTCTGTTCTGATTTTGATAACTACTTCTCGGTTTTAACCATTAATTCATTCTGTCTGATTACTTTTCTTCTCAAACCTGTTCGCATCCACTTAATTCTTTAATTGAATTTTAATCTAGTTGAGCTAATCTTTCTATGTATTCCCTGGCTAAAGCAGAAATACCCTTTGGGTTGCTTGTATCTCTGGCTTGGTATTGCCCTTGTAAAAACTATATTACAAAAAGGAAAGGAATGAGGATTTTGTTAATCTGCCTTCTGTGTGCTTGAGTTATGTTTCTTTGATTTTAACTAACTTGTTGTTACAGTTGAACAAAACAAATTCACAAAATGCTTCAAACATTTAATGAAATAATGGGGACACAAGCCCCTCTCACCATGGAGGGTTGTGTCAGAAAGGGCATCCAGCGTAAAATCACTGCCAAATTACCAATATGGATTAATCCGCTGTGATGACCCCTTAGGGAGAATACAAGGGGGCAGCCGAAGGTACATTTTTAGATTTTTGAGCTGACAATGAATGCAGTGTTTTTCTTAAAGCCCCTGTCACACCTTGACTATTTAACGAGCGTATGCTGACATATGAAAAATCTGTAAATACACTGGCATACGTCAAATAAGTTATTGGTAAGTTTTGTATAGGTTAAGCACACACTGAAGTACGCCCGTATGCATCGTAGTATGGCGAGGTATGCCAGCGTGCCAGCATATGGCTCATATGTCCCACTTATGTGGGCCATATGTTGCAGGTACGTTGTGTACATTGACTCACATTATTCACATGTTGAAATACGTGGAGATAATGTTTAGTGTACCCAAAACATATTAATAGCCTATAAGTAACGTGTTTTTAAACTGTGTAACATATATCGAAAATACCTTCAACACATATGTTTGTAGACGTATTTGACGTGTTCCTGTCCTGCTGAACTTGTCCCTAACATGTTGCTACCGTATAATGGAGTATGTGCCGCGTTTAGGGAAAGTGGTATAAATGGGCTTCAAGTTGTGAATGCCGGCAATATGCTGGCATTCATTCGTATTAAGTTCTATATATGTTAGTAATGTGTTACGTATACGTCCATATATCATCATTGTTCAGCGTATACCATTTTAGAGGAATTTGGATGTGCATACGCTTGTTAAATTGTCATGGTGTGACAGAGCACTAATGGACTGTCTGAAAATATAAGGGGTGTCATGATTAACCATGATCCTAAGGAACAGTGGATGTAGTTTGAGAGATGATTTGTTATTTGTGTTTATATTTGTGTATATTTCTGTTTTTGACTGATGACATCCACGATATTAGATTTGTGCAGTCTCTCTTCAGCTTAATCCTTAAAGAACATATTGAAAACATTGGTTAGGAAAAGGTAATGTGAAAATGTCCCTGCAGATATTTCAGTGGCTCATTCAAATGTGGCTTCACCACACATTTTGATGGGGATTTGAGTAATGAAATGTAAATGGCCCACATAGGACATCATTTTCCTCACCTTCTTTAAAAGTAGGGCAGGATTACAGGTATCAGAATCACAGAGCAGTTTATTTGCTTGCAAGTGAAAAGGCTGGCATCGATATGCTGATGTGTGTGAGTGTGAAATTGGCCCATGAATTAAAAGAAGGCATATTTGGTTGTGCCACGGCATTATTGCTTCCAGCGGCGCCATTGCTTGAAAACGAAGAACTGTTACCCGTCTTGCTTTAAATGCATGTGTGTGTATGTGTGCTTGCATTAATATCAGTCAACTATTATATTACCATTGCCGACATTTCTGACCAGCAGTGCCTCTGGAAAAATAGAGACGCCTTATAAAACTGAAAGCCAGTTAAATTCAATCCGTTCTGTCAATGGATCCCAATGTTTACTGTCTGCTTTGCACAAGTGTTGACACCCCGTGGGATTGCTCAGGCTTAGAATGAATGCTACTGTAAAATGCTGAAGAATATCTTTATGCTGCCTTCATGTGCTGTAGGAAATTAATCCTTTTTAGGAAAGTTGTCTTGCGTTACTTTGAGGAAAACATTTGAAGTGTTTCCTTCCAAAATGCTGCATATCATTTCTGGGATAAAATGCATAAAGTTTGCTGGTGCTGTTTCAAAACTACAGAGGATTTTAAACTTTAAAATAAAGAAGGAACCCGGAGTAAATCTCAGTAAATCAACTTATTCATTAACCCTAGTACTGCCAGCTATACAACCAGCTAGACAGCCGGCAGTGAATGAAAACACCGGAAGTGATCAACATATAGACGACCGGCAGTACACGAAACTTATCGGGGACATCAATATATTAAGGCCCTGCAGTACTAGGGTTAAAAAAACACTGTAGGTAAACTCCATTTTTGAACCAGCAGAAACAAATCGACTTTGACTCATTAAAGGCTACCTAAGATATGACATGTAAATAGATTCTGTGTATTCAAATCCATCTCCAGAGCCCCTCCAGAGCTGCAGTTGTTAATGCTACCCAGTGACTGCATCTTCTGTGGCAGCAAGTCAACTAAAGTGCCATGTTTCTTACATAGTGAACACACACACACAATTGCACACTCAGGCTGTAAGCTTGGCACAGCATGCCGGCACTGCGCCCGTGCTGTGCCCTCTGAGAAGAGAACGGTTTGATCCAAGCCGGCCCGTGAGCGGGCAGATGGTGTCTGCTTCGGCCTGGGTTACAGAACGTGTTAGTTAGATTCATTAGCCTCTTAACTTCCCTGTCAACACAAGCTTTTACGTAGAATGGCAAATTTTCCTTGGCTGTTTATCTTCCTCTGCATACTAACTGATTTGTTTGTGCAGTTTATCAACATGCAGTTCCACTTTAGTCTCACTTAGTTCATTGACACGATGAGGAAAATACCAGGGGGTTGATAATGAGTTGCTAACTGTGGCGATATTGTATTGATTGGTATCTAATTGCCATGTTTCTGTAGATCGATTTGGCTCTCGCTGTCTTAGGGTTAAACCTATGTAATCCAGAGTAAAGGAAAGATTGGGCTAATAGAGCCTAAATGCCACAGACACAATGGCCTCTTGGACCTTCTAATCTTTCCAGTGCATCAGCAGACAACAGTGAGGCTGTGAGTAATCAGGCGTCAGAGCTAATTTTTTTTTATCCTCTGTATATCAAGCCAAGGTCAAATGAGCATACTTGTTCTTTTCGAGTAATGCCATGTCTCCAATATATATAAGGTCATGATTAACCAGCTTCTTGGAAATTATGTAGAGTCACGAAAAAGATGAGGAATGTTCAGCTTCTATTTTATTTAAATTGTCTCGTGCACACAAGTTTCCCAGCCTACATGGGCTCATGAGACTCCATTTATACAGTAGCAGCAGTGAACAACACTCAGAAAAGAACATTAATAATTACATTACTTTGAAAACAGTAATAAACTTTGTCTCTCCTTTGAAGCTGTGCAAATAAAAAATGCCACAAGGAGGGCTCCCTTGTTGAAACAGTCTGTTATAAGTGTGCAGCCAGAATAAGTTGGCAGGGAAGGCAGACAAATTATTTTGGAAAAACCATCAAATATAGCAAATTGAAACATAAAGTGCATTTAACATTAGGAATTTAAAAATAACTGTATAAATGACACATTCCAGAGAGACTGTGCCTATTCACAGCCATATGAAAAGTTTTCACAGGATACTGTGCAGTCATATGAAAAAGTATGTATGTCCATGATTCAGTAGCTTGTAGAATCACCTTTGGCAGCAACAACTTGAAGTAATTGTTTGCTGTATGACTTTATCAGTATCTCAAATCATTGTGGAAGAATTTTGGCCCGCTCATTCGTTTATGCTCAGCTCTCTTAAGGTCCCTCCACAGCATTTTCATCAGGTTGAGGACTAAAGTTTGACTAGACCATTACAACACCTTGATTTGCTTTCTTTTTTTAGCTGTTGTTGTAGATTTGCTGGTTGTCCTGTTGCATACCGCAGTTTGGACCAGGCTTTAGCTGCTGGACAGCTGGCTTATACCTGTCTCTAGAATACTTTGGTATAATACAGAGGAGTTCATGGCTGACTCAAAGCCTGCAAGGTGCCCTGGTCCTGTGGCTCCAAAACAAGGTTAAAAAAAAAAAATCAGTCTTTCGCTACCATGCTTGACAAGTTGGTGTGAGGTGTTGGTTTTCGCCGAACATCCTCACTTTGGTCTCATCTGTCCGGAGGATATTGTTCCAGAAGCCTTGTGGTTTGTTCAGATGCAGCTTTACAAACCTAAGCCATGTTACCATGTTCTTTTTAGAGAAATTAGGTTTACTCCTGCCAACCCTTCCAAACAAGCCATACTTGTTCAGTCTTTATATACTTTAACTGTCATGAACTTTAATTTTTAACTTGCTAACTGAGGCCTGTAGAGTGTGTTTATGCTATTTCTCTGAGCATTGCACTGTCTGACCTTGTGGTAAATTTGCTGAAACACCAACTCGTGGAATATTGTGGCATTGTGATAACACACACCTTAATCCTCCAGACCAGCAAGCTGCCAAGCCCTCTGCTTTTATCAGGGTGGTCACACTTGCTGCTGATCAGTTATTCAAATGGATTTGATTAGCAGCACCTGACTGCTACTTACCCTTGTAATTCCTGTGGAATCAGCGAGGTGAATGCAGAGTTCTATGAAAACTCTCTTTTTTACAAGACTGTAAATGGCTGTCTTGTGTTCCTTAACATAACTGTTCCCAGATGTTTGATCAGTTCTGTAGTCTTGTACAATAGTTCAGTCTTTCTTTATAAACAAAAATGAATGTGGCGGATGTGATGAATTTTACACTGTAATTAGAAATGCACTAAAACTGGTAAACTCAGACGAACTTTTTCACTCCCCACCTTCATTAACAGGTAGGAAAACAGCTATTACAGATCTGTGTAAGAGGGCAAAGAGAGCAAATCCTTGTGGCTTTGCTGCAGTGGATAACAGGGACACTGTCATACAACAGCTCACAGATGGAGAGTGAGCTGCTAGCACCAGTTAGCAAGAGCATCAGTCTCGCTTCTAGCTGTCTGTGAGCCTTCGATCAATAGACCTGGATTATCATCTTCAGCATCTCAGTTCATTTTTCACAGTGGAGAAAGCCTCCACCAGCTGCTCCCTCTTTGTCAGAGGATGTAGAGCCTAGTTCACCCATCTGATGATAAGATTACAGAAACTAACCACTACAGCTGCTGCATTCAAGGGAGACACGTATTCACTGTTTCCTTACTGTGTATCAGTACATCACTAAATGTTTATTTAACATGTTGGTGAGCTAGTCAGTACTACACTCACATCAGAAATGGGAATCCCATGACTACCCATGCTTAATTAAATGTTTAATTAAGATGATGCTTTTAATTAAAAAGTTGGTTATTATGAGGTAAGGATTTTTGCCAAATTAAAGAGAGAGAATATCACAGAATGCAGCCCCCTCATTATTAAAAGTGAGGTGAGATTTCTTTTTGAATCAGCAACTGTTAATTTGCTTAAAGGGCAAAAGGTGCCCTTTAAGTTAAGAAAGTGAAATGAAGCAGGCTTTAATTTAATGCACTAAGATTTAAGGCAAGCCTTGGTTTGCTTTAATAGTCTGCACGGTGGCGCATGTAACTCAGGGTGAAGCTGGCATGAAATACTTTGAAGTGTGAACCAACAATGTTGCTCTTGTATCTTCAAGGTCACCCCACTTGTAACCACTCACCACAAGGGCCCTCATCTCAAAACAGACACAAGATCCACTTGAATCTTCCCACCATGTAGGCCTCTGAACTTCACAAGCTGCACATGCTCAGATGGTCACTGTGGGCCTTAGGGTTGTCTCCAGTTGCTTCTCTGTTAGTGCTCTCAACTGTTTGTATTCATCTCAAGAGCACATTGATCCACTAAAAGTCACCAAGTCCTCTAAATGACGGTTGTAAAATTTATGGCCAAATACAGTTGCTGGTAGGTTTGAGGGATGCTCTTTTAGGCATGGGAAGGCAGTCTTTGTGAATGAGGCCATTCATTTCTAATCTGCAGGATTATAGCTCTGCCCATCAGCTGCCTCTGTCACTTACTGTACATTGCACCTTCCCTTTCTCTGTTGGCATGCTTTGATTGGGATCTGTGAAAGCAGTGTCAGAGTCATGGGGGATTTTAAAGTGACAGCACAGATCTTCTAATCCTATTAGATTGGAGTTCCTCTTCCCTGCCAAATGAAGCACAATCTTTGAATGGCTGTTTTAAATTGCTTTAGTCTTGCTCACAAAGTGTTGGTTTCTTAAAATCTGTTTTTTGCCATGCATTTTTTTTACGTACTGTGGCTTTGTGGGTCTAAGATCAAAGATTGACCACAATGCTGACCGGATGTAAAGAATAATTTATGTTTTTTACAGACCAGAATCTTGAATTTTTCTTTTGATTTCAGTCCTATTTTTAGCTCATCTGGCTAAAGAGACAATCAGCTAATGTCTCCATAATTCACAAAAATTGCCACCCCCCTAGAGTATAGGTAGGAGTTTAATCAAACTTGCCCACAATGATCACCTAATGTGTGTTTACCCAAATTTTGCTCAAGGACAAGGTCACATTAGGTGTTTCATGGGCACTTTTCCATTTTCTCAGGAGTCACTACTTCTAAGAATATTGGGCTGGACTGTAATGCTCATAAAATGAGGGTTTGCCTTTGCCCATCTGAAATTAATATGTGAATGGTGTCATAACATTTATGGATGGCATAATAATGTCTTACGCTAGGTTCGGGCTGGTCAAGAACTAGGGCTGTAGTGCAGGCATAGCATTTGGTCTTGGAGGGCAATAATGGGACAAAAACCTGGTTTCCCAACATCCCACTGTTACTTCCCATTTTTATGAGTGGAAAACTTGAAGTTCAGTTTGCAACATTCCACTTTGACAATTCCTATCGTGCTGGCAGATTTTCAGTGGTTCTTTTTTTTAGATGGTAAATCTTCTAGGCTGCCCCTTATTTCTTTGTTTTTGCTTCCAAGGAGTCAGGCTTTCTTTAATTCTTTAAAGTGATCTTGAGCAATAGTTCTCCAGGCTTTCTGACCCTAACTTGACACAAGACCTGACAGGTGCATCTGGCCCTTCAGCTGATCCATCGGCAGCCAACATCCAAAGAGGAGCTTTGGAATGTCCTTCAAGAAGCCTGGAGAACTGTTCCTGAAGACTACTTCAAGAAATGAAAAGAAAACTTGCTTAAGAGAGTTCAGGCTGTGTTGAAGAATAAAATATTGACTTTCAAGCTGGTTAGAGTTGTACACACTCTGTTTTTGCCTCATTTACTGTACTGTATTTACATTTTATTTTTGTGTGTTTCAATAAATTGCTCCACCGTTCCATTTTCCTAGCAAAATATAAAGGAATGAGGGGTGGCCCAAGACTTTTGTGTTGTACTGTATGTCACTGACTTCTGGTTAGTAACATTAAAGTGAAGTTGTCCCAGCTTAGATAATATGAGATCATCTAAGTGTTGCTGATGATGTTCAATAAGGTTCCAAGAACAAGCAGTGAGATCACTTAATCACAAAGAATTGCTCAGGTTGAGTTCCTCTTCAAAATACTGAGATCCAAGTTTGCATGCTGATGAATCTCTTGTCAAATCTTTTGGATTAGTTTTCCACTTATAAGCAAAAATGTTCTCCCTTGTTGCCTGCATTGTTGCTTCAGTTAAAAAAAACATCACTGGCAGTAGATTATATGAGCTGTAATTAGTGTTAGTTCTGATGCATTTGCAGTCAGATTTAGTCTGTTGGTAATAATCAGTTTGACACAGTTTGAAATCTCATCAGCAACCCATTAAATACAGTAATCTTAATGTATATCTTTTATGTATTATATTAATATTTTTTCTCATTAAGGTTATAATTTGGAATCAAGTCCTTCATTGTTTGGAGCAGTTGCTGTAAGTGTCTGTTTTTTCAAGCTGCTATATTAGGGTGTCAAAACACAATATCTGCTCCGTGATGCACATGTTGTGGTTATGGATTGTCCTTGAAGTTTAATTAATGTTAATGTTGTTTTCAAAGTTGTCTTCAGTGTTGATGAGATGCTGTTTAAAACCCCACCCTACCACCTAAAGGAAGAGAACGCTTAAGGGAGAGGTAAAACTTGCTCCCAAACTTTCCTCTTTTTTTAAGCGTCTTTCAAAGTTAGAAACTTTACAGACTTCCTGTTCCAAATTGTGGCCAAGAACTTAAAAGAAGAAAGACCCTAGTTTTGATTTTAAAAAAAGAATTTTCCTTTCACTGTTTTGATCTCTTCCTCAAAGCTTCTTTTTGAGCAATCCCTCTGCTTCAACATGCCGCATTAGGGCATAGTGTAGTAGTATCGTCAAAGTCTGTCCATAGTGCAGACATTACATCTTCCCAAAGCTCCCTCCTTCCCAGGCTTAAGACTGAGACAGACAGCTTTTCAGCAGGCACACCCGAGCATGAAAGGCAGGGTGCATCTCAGCGTAAACAGCTTTGCTGGCAGCCCAGTCAGCAAGCCACAGTCCTGTTATTGAGTCCCAGAGACACTCCACTCAACAAAGCCACACAGTGACCTTTCAGCCTCATACAGTAGTGCCAGATATTGAGTGAGTCTGTCCAGATGATGAAGCTCATCTCAGACTATATTTCAGCCTGCTCTTCTTCCCAGTCTCTGGGGTTTTTTGGCAGTACAGTTGTATTGTAGTGATGCTCTTTCTTTGATTGATTTACAGTGTTTTGTCAAACACTGGAGATCTTTGATCCCTTTGCTTGAGATCCTGTTCTCCTCAGTCTCTTGGGCAGGATCCTGTAATATCAGCTGGGTCTATGGGTTACCTTAATGGTATATTGTATGTATTTTTTTATTACAGGGTTGCGCCTCAGGAGATGGAACATCTCCATCTGAAAAACATTGCACTTTTTAATTCATACTGAATCACACTGTTGACTTAAGTCCTTGCCAAACCTATCAAAAGTCATCTTTTTTTCTACTTTCTTTTGGTACATACGTCTGTTCACATGCTTACCACTGTGAGATGTAAGCCTTTCTGTTAAACTTGGCATTCAGACCTTTACCCATAGTCAGAGAGTCACATATGTGCCTATCAGGTCAGCTGAGCTCCAAAGAGTCCAAACAGCTGTGTTACATGTCATGGAGATTAGCAGGATAGAATATGACAGGTTCCTGGTCTTTAACAAGGCTGACTGCCTCTGGCTCTTCCATTGTGTGTGTCTGGAGTTAATAGCTGGCTAAGTTGGTGGTGCTGCTGTGTTTTAGGTTATGTCATTAGGGCCCTCTGTCTGGTCGTTTTGTGATGGATGAAATGAATTAGGCAGTAATTTTATGCTACATAGTCATTCGTTGACCTAATAAAGATGAACTGATATTCTAATTCTGTTTTAACTTTGCAGCAGCTGTTATAACCTAGCTGATGTGGGTGGGATTTCTTCTTATTTGCATATACACATCCTGTATTTTAAATCTGTTTTTTTTTTTTTTTTTTTTTTTTATTTATTTTTTTTTTCAA
>VUQH01018402.1:1813-12403 GCA_015106775.1 Etroplus canarensis | reverse complement strand
CTCTGTCTTTACTTTCTCTCTCCTTCTCTCTCTCTTTTTTTTTTCCCGTGTGTGTGTGTGTGTGTGTGTGTGTGTGTGTGTGTGTGTGTGTGTGTGTGTGTGTGTGTGTGTGTGTGTGTGTGTGCGTGTGTGTGCGTGTGTGTGCTTTGACCTAAGGAAGGGATCAGTTGTAGAGTGCTAGAGGCCTGGAGGGGGCCTCTGAGGCTACCATTGGGCAGGAGTCTGTCCAGACCTTCATATCACCACACTCTAGACTGCTGGACTAAAGCTGTTGGTGTATGTGTGTATATGCACACACAATCTGCATGTGTGCTGATGATGAATAGTGAGTGGACCAATCAATATTTTGCAATTTTGAATTTATTAACAACAGCCATTCATGGTGAGCCTTGTCTTACATCTTAGCTCCAGCATGTCACAGGGCTAATATAATCAAGAGTGTTCCACCCTGTACTTAGATTACAGACCAGTGTGTGTTCTCCACAGTGTCCATTTTTTACTGATGACTTTTTTCTCCTTCTCTCTTCCCAACTAACTCACGGAGTTCAGGCAAAGGCAAATAAAAGAGAAGATAAATTGGAGAGAAAGAGGAGAAAACAGAGGGAGGGAGAGAGCATGATGGACCCATAGCAAGAAGAGGGAGAGGTTATGAAAGAGAAGACAGACAATAGAGGAGAGAAAGGGCAAAAAGTTAAAGATAGGGAGAGAAAGGTGTGTGTAGGGTGTGATGGATGAAGCTGAAACGATGAGGAGAGGAGGAAGGTAAGCGTGTTCTCCACCAGCTACCTCTCTGTCAGACACTCAGCCGTGTAGCACGAGTAGGCGGCTGGTGAGAGATGTGTGTATGTGTTATACATAGCATATTTGTGTGTGCCACATGTACCGTGAGTCTGGGGACCAGTGGGGGGTTGACACATTATCTGTCGACAAGCAAGCTGGAGGGTTTCCTCTCTATCTCTCTATATTCCACTCCTCATTTTCCTGCGTTACTCACATGCTTGCTCTGTTCTGCGGTGCTCAAGGTCACTGCAACACAGTGAAAGTTTGTAAGGCACACGATACCAGGAGCTCAATGATGAGTCAGCACTTTTCCACTCCTCTGCTTTGTTTTTAACAGCCAGACTGGCACAAGTGCAAGTGCAAAAGCTGTTCATTATCAAATAGTATCACTGCTGGTGGCATTATGGGTAAAAAGTACTCTGTTAATAAAATGTCAAATCTGTTGTTGCATCACTTTACAGCTTTGCAGATGTTTGGCTCAGTTGTTTCATGCAGTTTTTCATATCCAGTTTTCACACAAACCGTCTCTAATTCAAGGAGGATTTCTGCTTTCAATAAAAATAAATCGGTGCCATTCTGTCACAAATTACAGTTTTACTGTCCACACTGACATTAGGTGTTTACTCATAACTTGAGTCTTTTTTCAGCTTTCCACCCTGCACTTTAGGAAGCTTTGATATTCAGAAAATGGGCTGGTAAAAAACAAACATGGGACTTTACAAACCATTTATAGTCTATGGTTGAAATTCTAGAGTGGAATAAAGTGGAGAACAGAAAAATGTTCACATAGCAAGTCTGTGGGTAGGCATGCAGCCACAAGGACTATGCGTAAAACCCCATTCACCTGGCCATTTCACTTCCTTCCAGTTGTGTCTGCCCAACAACAGAACCATTACAGCATACTGGAGTCACACTGATCCCAGGCCTGCTCTTGGATGTCTTCAGCTTGGCAGGACAAAAGCCACAATGTCAGCTCCAATCGCAGCACAGAGTCAAAGGCAAAAAGGAGACCAACATGTTAGAGATTTAACATTTAATCCATCATTTTCAAATTAGTTGCGGTCTTGTTTCACAATGACCTTAAGACCTTGCTAGTGAAGACCGCAATGTCTAAATCACACTGTAGATGCTGCTGGTGTTCCAAAACATTAAAACCAAATTCCCCACAAACCTTTGGTTTATTAAGAAAGTAATGGTATCCTCTTCCGCAACTAAGCATTGCTTATTTTACCATCATCTACTTAAAGAAAGCCAGATGTGCACTGGAAGAGCTGCACGGCATTCCTTCTTTGTGCCATAAGCCACTCCCAAGAGCACTAGAAGGTGACAGAACTTACAAATACATTTTTATTAAGGTTACAAAATAATGAACAAAGTCAGAGAGATAAAAATCCAGATCAGGTGCACTGAGAATCTAGAATAAACATTTCATCTCAAAGCTTAGGCTGGGATATTTCTGGACTGTGGACAGCCATCACAGTTAGTCATGAAAGGTAATGAAATATTCATTGATGGTAATGTTTCTTTTGGCATTAAGCCTTTACATTAAAGCAGCTGTGGAAATACTGTTTTCTCCCTTTACCAGAAAGTACATGCTTAAATGAAGACATTCCTACTGTCTCATTCAACTTGATAAATATCTGACAGGCATGAGTTGTTAATGAATACATACTTTAATTAATTGTTAAGATGAACTTAAAGAAACTCAACATTAATAACTGCTAGGAAAAAAAATGACAACTCCAATGACACAGTCCCATGACTCCCTTTCTTCTTTACTTCACCTTGTTTTTTTATTGCTCACTCACTCACACACACTTCCTCTGTCTCCCTCTGTTTCACTGTCTCTCTCTGTCTATGTAGTCCAGCCAACCACTGTGGGTTTTCTGGGATTCCTGTGGCTGAGTCATCTTGTGCTCCGTATCATCCATAATATCAACTTCCCAAAAGTCTCCCCAGTGTTGGATGCAACTGGCTTAACATGAAAGGAGTGTGAGTGTGCATGTACATGTTTGTGAGAGAGAGGAAGGAGGGAGTGAGGGAAAGAGAGACCCTCTTCTCATTCAGCCCTTACAGAATCAGGGAACAGCCAAAATAGCATCAAATGACCCTCACTCAACCCTCCACTAAACCCCAGACCAATTTCCCAGCCAGAAAGCCAACTGCATTCACACATGTTCCAACCCTGTCCAAATTCTTTTTGTATTCCAACTTATCTGTAATCCATCCATCTATTTGCTACAGCTTTAGCAATAGCAGGCACTTTTAAATACAAGCCTCCCTTTGCGGCCTCAAAAAACAACTCTGTGTCCGCAAACCTCAATTCATGGACCTTAAACCAGTTCCAGAGTTGTGCTTCACCACAGTTTCCACATCACAGAAACACAAGCCTCTTCTTTAGCCATGTTAGCGACCTAAATCTTAGCCTCCCTTACACAAAATCCCTTTGTAAAAACAATGAATTAACATTAAAGTAATTTATTCTATTGGGGATTTGAAGTGTTTAAGTAAAAGTCCATTTGGCATATTTATGGCCTACGTCCAAAATACTACATAGCTACAAAATGAGAGTTTCTACAACAGCATTTGAACCAGTCTTTACCTCAGTTTCTCAAAAATCACCACACCCTTCTCCTAGCCATACATTACCACCCGTAAATCATTCCATTCTCTCATCACCTGATCCCAAACTCTCAAGTCCAGTGCCCCTAATTTTTTTGTTTTCTGAGTTTCCCAGCCCCACACCATTACTGTCACCTCAAATCACCTCAACTCACCTCTTGTTCCCAATTCACAACCCCTAGCCAACTTCCCCATTACCCCACCCCAGAACTCACATCTAACATCCTAAATCCCAGTCTATCTGTAGCCATTCATTCCCAGCCAAGACCACAGATGTTTCAGCAGGCTGCTCTCACAGTTTGGGGTAAGAAGGCCAAACTTTTGACAGGGTGGTTTCTTTAAAAGGCAGACTAAGGCTGCCAGACAAAACTAAATGTGAAAGCTTACTCTAAATATTAGCTCCAAAATGCCTATATGTGATAACTTGTATAAATAAGTACTCAATACAGATGTGCATGGTGCTGAAATAATCAGCAAAAGTAATACTGTTGTGCAAAAACTGCCACACATGTAACCAGCAAACCAATAAGAAAATGAGAAGAAGAAAAAGCAAAAAAGTCAGGCAAATTAAGAATATTAGAACTTAACTATAACTGGCCCGAATGTGATCCAAACTTTTATCCATACGGCCAGTACATGAACCTGCCAGCCAGTGGAAAAGGCCAGACGCTCTTTAAAAACAACAGGTCCTCCTCTTCTTTTTTCCATGGAACCTGTCACTGCATTCCTTTGTCTATGACTTGGCTCTTGACTCATGGAGAGGTCAGGTTATAGGAAGTTAGTCATAATAACACAGACAGAGGACTTCAGATGGCCTCCTAACCATAGTTCAGTCTCAACACAGCTGCAAGCCATTTAGCTCTACTTAATCCCTTACAAAAGGGATTCTACTACAGGCTCCCTAAAGGGAATTGACTTTTATTCAAGAACCCGTTTCTTGAAAGCTCCACGAGTACTTGAGTGAGATCTATGTTTTACTGAGGTACTTAAATTAAAAGGAGTGTCAGATAGGAGGTCAGTAGGTGTATTAGCCCAAGACATACAGTAGGCAACGTTCAACTGGGTATGAAACTTTCCCCTGTTCACTATGTAATGACAGTCAAAAAATTACAGTCAGAAGACTCTTTATATCCATGTGCTTGCACTTCTAAACCAAAACCTCTAGAATCTGAGTTCCACCAGAAGCTATGACAGCGCACCGGTTTTTGTCCATCCGATATTGCATGCTGACAGGGTGTTCCCTGAAAGGCACAGGCATATTCAGGCAACACAGGCAATTTATGGTGGTGCAGTGGTTAGCACAAACACCTTACAGCAAGAAGATCTTGGGTTTGAATCCACTGGCTGGTTGGGGCCCTTCTATATGGAGTCTGCAAGTTCTCCCTGGTACACCAGCTTCCTCCCACACTCCAAAGACATGCAGGAAGTTAAGTTAATTGGCAATTTTTAATTTGCTATGGGTGTAAATGTAGGTGTGAATGGGTGTCTGTCTCTCTGTGTTAGCCCTGCAATAGAACTGATGATCTGTCCAGGGTGTATCCTGACTCTTTGCTCTATGATAGCTGGGATAGCCACCAGCCTTCCTGCAACTTTTAATTGGACAAGCGGAAGAAAATGGATAGATGAATGTACAATTTATTAACTTGCACAAGGCACTGGGTTTGAATTTGCCACACTCAGGGATTTCTCTGCTCAAACCATAAGGTCATTTGACTGACCATTATGTAAAGCTCACACTGAAAGTAACCCCCAAAAAAGGTAGTTTTGTTTTGCACATTTTTAAAGGTACACTGCTGGCTTTAACATTTAATTTACATTAATTCATACAGTCAAGTGAAAAAGAAATTTTACATGAATGAAGTACATCCCCAGGAATCAATAGCTTGTACAACCCCCTTTAGCAGCAATCATTTGAAGTAATCATTTCCTGTGTAACTTTTGTTGTCTCCCACATGGCTGAGGAGAAATTTTGGCCCACACTTCTTCACAACTTTGCTTCAGTTCACTGAGGTATGCGAGCATTCATTTATGCACAGCTCTCTTAAGGTCCTGCCACAGCATTTCAGTCAGGTTGAGATATAGATATAGATTTTGACTATTGCAACACCTTGATTTCTTTCTTTTTGTAGCCATTCTGTTGCAGAGTTGCTGGTGTGCTTGGACTCATTGCCTTGTTGCATGATCCAATTTCAGCCAAGCTTCAGGTGTAGGACAGCTGGCCTCACATTGACTTTAGAAAACTTTGGTATATAGAGGAGCTCATGGTTGGCTCAATAACTATGAGGTGCCCAGGTCCTCTGGCCACAAGACAAGCCTAACTCATCGCTCCTTCACTGTTTGACCACTGGAATAAGGTCTTTGTGCTGATATGCTGTATCTGGTTTCCACCAAATGTGGCGCTGTGCATTATGGCCAAACAGCTCCTCTTTGGTCTCCTCTGTCCAAAGAATATTGTTCCAGAAGTCTTGTGGTTTGTTCAAATGCAACTTTACAAAACCTATATCATGCTACCATGTTCTTTATAGAGCAAAGAGCCTTTCTCCTAGAAATCATTTCAAGCAGTCCATACACAGTTAGTCTTTTTTTTTGTAAATTGTACTGTCATGACCTTTAACATCTAACATGCTGACCGAGGCCTGTGGAGACTGAGATATAGCTCTTGTCTTTTTGCATTTTCTTTGACAATTGCACACTCTGACCTTGGGGTGAATTTGCTGGGATGTCCACTCTTCAGAAGATTGTGGCATTGTGTTAACACACACCTTACCCATAGGGTTTATTTATGAATTTACAAAACAGAACAAGAGAATTAAAGACATATTAAAAAGGGTGCAAGTGTAAGGGTTTAAGTCATAGTGGGCATAGCTGAGCAATCCTTTTGTAGTTTATTTTGGTGTTTTCAGTTATAATATCAGGATTCAAAAAATCCGAATAATTGAAGCAATGTGAAGAGGAATGAGCAATACATGAACAGCAGGAAAGAAGATGAGGTGTTCTAAATTGGGCCAGATTGTCTTTTTGGGTGGATGGGAGCTTTTCTAGTTTTGCTTGGTCTGCTATGATACTGAGCCAGTGGTTTATTGATCATTTTGTGTCTTGCTACAGTTTCCAACTTGAAAGTTTGGAGATGTTGTAAGACTGGAAGCTTAGAGAGATTATCTAAGAGAAGATGTGGAGAAGAAGAGGGGGGAATGCTGATTTCTACTGATTAGCTGCATGCCCTGGAAAATCTAAGAAAGTACCAAAACCTCTAAGGCCAGGGTGAACAATGATATGAAATTCCAATAAGTATTTGAGTGCCAGCAAGTGAACGAGTGCAATTCCACAAAACACTTGGGTAAAGACAAACAGAACTAGTATTCACAGAGAACTGTCAATTGTGATGTAGCCATGTGTATAAGATAGAAAATGTGTTTGCGTCTACACTAATACAACAATATACAGCATGAACAAGAATTGGCTATTAAGTTTATAATCTAATTTTAATCTTGTCTCTTTTTAGCTGTGTATTGTGCAAATCCCTGTCCTGTCAGAAGACCTCCTTCTATCACAGCTCTTCTAACAGCACAGAGAGAAAATTTAATCAGGGTTTCAACTCAAAATACGCTACTCAAATTTTGATCTCTGTATCTATCTGGTTAATAAATAAATTACAGATGTTTTTGAGTCCATGCTTTGCCCCTATAAGAACACTGCAATGATGCTGGCTAGGGCATATTTAAGGACTCTCAAAAGCCAAAACACCCATGGGATTTGTAGGAATTTGTATTAAATTCAAAAGACAAATGAGGAATTTTATTTTTGTATTATTTTCAAATTTTAAATGAAAACTTGCTGCTTTAAAACGAAAGCTGCCTGCAAAGAAGCAGGAAAGAATAAAAGGCACAGAGAACAACGGAGAGCCCTGCTGAGAAGAAAGAGATATGGAGTAAATGTGAATGTGAGAGGGAGGAGAAGTGAGGAGAAATGAAATCAATAATGAACGGCTCCATAACAGGAACTTAATCAGAACAGCAGGTCCCTATATTGCTCCTGACTAGCGCACGCATCACCGCCGTCGATTCAATTTACTCCCCAAACCCTGAAAAAATAAATAAAACATGGAAAATAAATTGAGACGCTCATTCAAATTCATTAGAACTCATCCCTGTGTGCCTACAGTACATAATATTCCTTGAAGAAGTAGAAGAAGTAAAATGGAAGAAATGAAAATATGCCAACAACTCGGTATTGGTTTCTAGGTGAGAATGAAAGCAAGGGTACTAAGTCATAACAGCCTCCTCAAACACCACTGTCTCTTACTTCCACTTATGTATGCATTCACATCATTACTGTATATAAATATGCATACTGTATATACACACTATTTTAAGACCAATGAACACATTTACTGCATACAAATTTGCACACAAATATAGTTGCTTGCTGGGATATTCACTGCGCAAACATTTTGGACAATGAAAGTAAAGTGAATATGATTTGAAAAATGTACAATTTTTAAAAAGGTACTCAGCAGGTAGGTTACTGCAAGTACAGTATATTGGAATGCTAGATTTGACAATCTCTAGTAATCCAAGACTTAGTGAGTTTAAGAGCACAGTTACAGGTATGTGAGGGTCAGAAACTCCTGAAGTATCCACTCCTCACTTACAATCTTATATCTAACTAATATTTTATTGAGAGTAATATACACTCGCTGCCACCTTATTAGTAGCACCTGTTAAACTGCTGATTAAAGCACTTTGGGTCCATCTACCTGAGTGTTATACCCATCCCTTTATTATCACAGTGTATCCACCTTCTGATGGTTGCTTCCAACAGCATAACACACAATGTCACAAAGTTCAGATTATCTCAAGCTGGTTTGTTGAACATGACAGTGAGTTCATCGTACTCAAACAGCCTCCGCAATCACCAGATCTCAATCCAGCAGAGCACCCTTGGGATGTGTTAGAATGGGAGATTCACATTAGCACTAGCTGCAGATGTAGCTGTATCATATCAATTTGACCCAAAATCTCTGGGAAATGTTTACAGCATTTTGTTGACTCTATGTCCTAAAGAATTAGGGCAGTTCAATTAAAAATTAAAAAATAATTTTGACTTTTCCAAAACAAAGATAGCCATTCATATTTCAGGAAATCTTACTAAGTGCAATTATCTGACTCTACTGGCAGATAAATTCACTTATTTTTAGTCTGTGTGTTCTGAAATACAATATTTACTCCTTATCCATATCACTGGCTGTATGTTTTGGCTTGTTATCAAGCTGCAAAATGAATTTGGTTCTGATCAGATGCCTCCCCGGGGTTTTTGCATGATGGATAACAATCTAAACATCTGAAGTGCCTAGAGGTCTTTTTTTTTTCTTTTGCAGTACTGTATGTGCAAGAGCCTTTCCCCCACACTCCACGACACTCCAATTATATGACTAAGCCACTCAGAAATAAATCAGACTTATAAGACACAAAAGAATGGGAAAAAATCGTATCAGTGAAAGCCAAAATTGCGTAAAAGTGCAAACCACAGAAGCGATGCCATGAGGAGGTAGACCGCTGGTGGCCGGCCATGCATGGGAGTTCTATTCTGATGGAAGCATAGGACTGATGTTTTAATAGTTGGATGTGTTCCCTCAACCAACATGTTTCTTCCCTGCACATACAGACCTCTCTTTATTTTGTTCTCCCTTCTTTTCCTATCACAAACACCTTTCTATCTCTGTCCCTCACACTAATGCCATAACTCACTCTCACTCATCCATCCCCCTTCTCTCTCTCACTACCTTTCTCCCAGTCTTCCAGACAGCTTCATAATGGCTGGCACCTCCTCAACACTGGCTCTAATTGAAAGATGAACGAGTTTATTTGGGCTTAATCCATCACTCTGTCACCTGAGGAGCGGAAGAAAGTCCTAGAAGGAGAGAAGAAGAAAGGCCCACGCTGCAAGAACTCCTGATCTAACCAAGACTTGAAATCTTATATTTTGCCATAAAGTCTTATTGATCTCATTTCAAGACTGGTATGCAATACAAAAGCAGACTGTGCAAGATTATTAAGATTGTTGGCTTAGTTGGTAAACCTTAATATATATTTCATGCTTATATTCCTAAATTACTGTCGGAGACACTGTTTGAGGCTACATGATGCCTGTTTTTAGCTGTAAGAACTTTCTCTAGAATAAATGTTTTTGCTCAGCTGTGCAGACCATTTCAGTTTTGGCTGTTGTGTGCAACGGATCCATGTAGCTACAAGACTGGTATACCTTGATTCATTTTACAGTTACTGTATATTACAAGCCTAATTCTAAAAAGGTTGGGACACTGCGTGAAATATAAATGCAAACACTATGCAATGATTTGCAAGTCTCATAAACCAATATTTTATTCGCAAAAAACACAGAAACTAAATCAAATGTTGAAAGTGAGACATTTTACTATTTCATGAAAAATACTAGCTCGTCTTGTATTTGATGGCAGCAACATATCTCAAAAAGTTGGGACAGGGCCATGTTTACCACTGTGTGGCATCCCCTCTTCTGTTTTTAAAACATTCCCTCTAAGCTGCGCGCTTGTGCAATCACACACTGCTCCCGCATCCTCACCGCACAGCAAATCTATGCAGCACACATGCAAGCGCGCAGCTTAGAGGGAACGTTGGATTCCAGTTGCTCATCAGTCCCTGGTCCATTTTTTTTATTTATGGCTCTGCCTCATTAGGTTGCTCTTTTTATACCCAGTCACATTACTCGCCTCTTGCCAATTACCTTCATTAGTTGCAACAAGTTCCTCTAGCTTTCTTTTTAGTGCCTCTTACTTTTCCAGCCTTTTATTGCCATGTCCCAACATTTTTGAGATATATTGCTGCCATCAAATTTAAGATGAGCTAGTGTTTTTCATGAAACAGTAAAATGTCTCACTTTCAGATTTGATATGTTTTCTGTCTTCTTTTGTGAATGAAATATTGGTTTCTGAGATTTTCAAATCATTGCATTGTGTTTATATTTTAGGCAGGATCCCAACGTTTTTGGAACTGGGGTTGTAGAATGTGACAATACTTGTTATAACAAAAATTGTAACTAGAAACTTGCTACCTTGCTACCTTTTAATGATATATTCTAATATACTGCGTAAGTTAAAAGGAACAGGTGAAAAGTGAACAGTGAATAAAAAAGGCTGCTGTGCAAATTGGT
>VUQH01018390.1:4937-17114 GCA_015106775.1 Etroplus canarensis | reverse complement strand
TGGGCCCTGGGGGTTTTTTTTTTTTTTTTTTTTTTTCTTTATACCGGCCTCCTTAATATGTTACGAATTTAATCAAGTCTACAAATTTGTTATGCACGTTAAATTGAACATGCAATGGCACATTCGAATGTGGTTGCCATACCAACCCCCCAGGAGTTCATTTTCCATAATGTAGTGTTTGGAATCTCATTTCCTCCACTCTCCCCTGCTGCTACTTGCAGACGCCACCTCCAGGCTTCCACTGTATGTTCGCCGCGAAGGAGGCTCGGCTGCCACAGCTCTCGAACACTCGGAGGGAGGGGGGAAAGGAAGGAGAGAGGGAGAGAGAGGCCTCTCTCCACGTAGTGGAAATGACACAAATTAATATACACTACTTAAACCAGACCAAGATTAATGGTTCCCTTTCGCTGCAGCTTAGTCCCACTGTCAGTTGCCGGGTGCTCGTTGGACAAAATCAACACTAATCAACATTTATTCCACTTTTGCCCTGGGCTCTCAGGAGTCTGGCAGGACTGCCTGCCCCCCCTTCCTCACCTCCTCTCTTCCCTCCCAGCAATCCACCCCTCCCTCCGTCCGTCTCGCTACGCTTTTCACCTCTCATCCAGCTCCTCCATACATCACCCTCCTCACACCGCTCGGCTCCTCAGAGGAGAGTGCGCCCCCTCCTATCAGGCCACATTAGAGTCATGATAGATTTTCTCTTTTCATTTGCATCTGATATTTAACACAGCCAAGCAGTTGCTCTGTCACTTTACAGTACAAGCGTATGAGCACGTGCACACGGCCTCTTGGGCGTGTGTGTCTTTTTGAAGCAGTCGGTAATCTTATCTGCACTCAGTTGCCGCTGCATTATGGGAAACAGGATATTCATTCACTGGTGCTCAGTCAGTAGTGCGTGCGCCTGTGTGTGTGTGTGTGTGTGTGGAAGTGTAAAGGTAGTGTGTTTTCTGGAAAGTAGCATTTTAGATTTCCCACCACCGGAAAAACTGAACTCCGAGGTGTCACATGTACGTTTTCTGAGCATCCACGCGTCGTAAATTTCCCTTTGATTTCAGTGACTGGCACTCGTGGCACCCGCAGATCTGCTGACTCCTCTTTCAGCTCCACCATCAGCCTCGCAGAGCAACAATAAGTATCCCATGAAGGCTCATAATTGGCCGAGCTAATGCAGGTCGCAATTCCACCGCTGCCGCTCATCTCTTTTGTCATTCCACAGCTCGGGTAAAAACACGCTCACAGGGGCGATTAATAAGAAATATGCCCAAAATTAAACAGCATCTGCATTCTGACTGGAGCTGTAGAGCAAGTGGCGTTTACGCCGTTCTTGTGGAAAACGGCTACTCGATTGAGGCTCATCTGTCATGACTCTGTCAGTGTTCTACTTCTTATGATTCCTATTACTTTGATATATATGTATATATTAGTATTTATTCATGTAGGGGGATTTTAAACAGACAGAACATTATACATTATTACATGTAATAACATGTTATTACATGTTGTTACCCCTCCTGACTTTTCTTTGTTGCTGTGTCTAACTTCTTCTTTCGGATGCTCCTGTTATACGTCGCCACAGCGGATCATCTCAAATCTGATCTTGATTTGGCAAAGATTTTACAGCAGATGCCCTTCGGGCTTGGGACTGACACTAGGAGTACACTTGCTTGTGGGCCCCTGTCACTGGGTTTTGTTACCTAACATGGTACAACATTTCTTTAGTGTAGTGGTTTACGCGTTCGCCTTACAAGTGAAAGGTCCGTTGTTTGAATCCTGGTGGGGACACAAGCCCCTCTCACTATGGAGGGTTGCGTCAGAAAGGGCTTCTGGCGTGGTGGGACTCGTGGCGGCGAGGTGGCAACCTCTCGAGGAGAATACAAGCAGGCAGATGAAGGTACTCCCAGTATCAGACTACCCTGTGGTCATCCACATCAAAGAACTCATCGTTCTCTCCTTGGTATTCCATGCCCTGGAAATCCTCCGATGATGAGCTCACACTGTCCACGACCAATGGAGACCAAACTGTCCACAGTTTTGATGCCAAGTCAAGAACTAGTCGAGAACTAGGCCTGTTGTCCTGAATGTCACTGTTTGAGAGGCTCCTTTACATCTCAGTGGATTTTAATTCTCATTATCTCGTGCAAGAAGAAGACTTATCTCTTTCTTTCTGTACTTCCCACATTATAGTGACCTGGGAATTGTGATGGATCACGAGCTGGATGAGCTTATATGTCAATGGCGTTCTGGTTAGCCGATCAGGAAGAGTGGTCGCCGGCCTAACATGGTTTCGGCTAGTATTGACTGTACTATCCCGACTTTAGCCGAGGCGGCAATTTAGATGAAGAGCGTCACAATCAAATTTTGGGCTGGCTAAATGTTGAAACATGGGGATTTTAAACAGTTATTTTGTATAATATGCCTTTTGAATAATTAACAAAAGCAAAAAATAAAAAAAAAAATAAGAACTAAACTTGTACTTCAGATGTTGATATCATCACAGGATTTCTCAGTCGGTCTCTGTTTGTAGCTCAGATGAGGGGGTGCTGAAAACTAAACTCTACATTCAGTAGAATTTTTGTGTTTTTTTACACTAAAGGAAGATCTGATAGCTGTGTGCATGGTTTTCACAACCATTCAGATTTTCATCCATCCGGCTATTTTCTTACCCACTTGTTCCCATTTAGGAAGCGAGATGTGCTGGATCTATTCCCAGCAGGCTTTGGGGAGAAGCCAAGGAAACATGCTCAGTGGGTGAGCAGTCCATCACAGCAGTTCAGATTTTATTAATGTCCAGTAATCTGAGGTGGGCTCCTGCCTGCTACAGAACCAGATTTAGAGTCCGCGTGTCGCTTTATTCCCCACTGAAGATGAAATTGTGAAAACAGCTGATGCCTCTTTTCCTACTTTGCCAAGATGTTCAGCACAGTGTTGTCCATCTTGTAGGACTGCATGGCCAGAGGCATTGTCATGGACCCAACTGGCCTCATTGAAGTGACACCGAGTGCTTTGTCAGCTTTGTGTCTCAGGTGCCAACCTGCGCTTCCCAAAATAAACTGTCATGCAATGTGGCAGGACAGAAAAATGTTGAAGGCGCATGTTGGGGACCTGCGCCCCCCTGAAAGGAAACAAATGTTCCATAGCAGAAATGTATTGCAGCTTTGGACGCCTTCCCGGCACCGACACCAGCGACGTAGAGGGAAACTTAAATCGTGGAGCGTGATCGTCTGCGGCATCAGTAGGGGTCGCAGCAGGTGGCAGCGCAGACACGAAACGTGGAGTTTCTCTGCATTTTTTTTTTTTTTCAAAACCTGATTTTAATTCACTGTGGACCTGTTAGATTTTGACAGCTCTTTGTTACTTGCAGACATCCTCTTCCAGAAATAGCTTGTGCTTACTGTAGTTAGCTCCTCTTCCTGTTTTTATAAATGATCTGTCATTTTCTCTCTGCGGCGCGACATCGCGCACCGGGGAAGTGAACGGAGGATGTGCTCTTGGTTGAAGTCACTTTCAGGCCGGTGTCAGGAGGTTGGGAAGGGTTAGCACGCGGAAAGTCATGCGCAGAGATTCCTTACCGACGTCCGAAGTGTCTGCCCTGTTGGGTTTGGCCCTGAGCGTGGGATTCCTGTTAGATATCTCTGTGGCCTGTGTGCTCTATAGCTGCCATGACATTTTTATGACTAGTGGACTGAAGTAAAGGTGGGAGTCACAAAGGCTTGAAATGGATCCGCACCTCTATAATGAGGAACCAGCAGCTAATCATGCACACAAAGGGAAGGATTCTGTAGGCTGACAGCAAGAGGTATAATGATCTTTCACTAAACATGGATTGCAGAGCTGGAAAGGTTGTGATGTGAACATTGTTTGAGCCAGGGCTGTCTGGAGGTGGAGAAATGGGCCCATTAACACTTTACAAACGGGTCACTGCTCCGTCCAGGTGATACAATAAGCACTTCTGTTAAAACTGCACCGACTTGGCTCGAACTCAGACATAATCCATTAGATTTGCTTTCAGTACACTAAACAGTGAAATTAAAAGTACACCTCTTTGATTCGTAGGGCTGCACTGAGAGATATTTGAATTGTGCTTGAAGTCAACATAAGAGAATGCAAAAATTCACCGGTGTCTAATAAACCAAACCAATTTGCTAAATCACATTCTGATTATCACACGGTGACAGCTACAGCTACTTAGCTGTGACAAATGTAATGCATTTTAATTGAGCGTTACATTTACTGCTGACGGTTTGATTCCGGCTGGGGACACAAGCCCCTCTCACCATGGAGGGTTCTGTCAGGAAGGGCATCTGGTGTAAAACCTCTGCCAAATTAGCAATGCGGATTAATGTGCTGTGGCGACCCCTTATGGAGGACAGAAGGGAGCAGCCGAAGGTACTGTAGGGTACCTTACGGTGTAAAGTGCCTTGAGGTGACTTTTGTTGTGAATTGACCCTATATAAATAAAACTGAACTGAATGTGTGGCCATACCTGACTTCCTATATGTACTTTTTATAAAAGACATGTTGGTCTTGCACTCTAGTGCTTTTTTTTGTGAATAAGCTTGAAAAATTGGTTCAAGGTCAAGAGTGACATCCCCAATGGAAAGCCATCACGTGACTTCCTATATGTAGTCAATACTTTTTATCTAAATGACTTAGAGAAACTGGGTCACCGTCATCAGCAACATCTTCAGCGTTGGAACGTTGACTTCCTTTCCTCTTAGCAGTGAGCGAATCTGATTGGTCACCAACATAACCACCAAATGAAAGCCCATACGTGACTTCTCATGTGCCCCAGAATGGTAATATGTGTAAATGCAGTCATTTCAAAGTAACAAGGTATAAAATTCCTTTACATTTCTTTCCATAAAGCAAAATGTTGAAATCTATTCCTGAACTTGACCCGATATCACTGTGTGAAACTGCATCACAAAGGCCATAACACATGTCAAAGAGCTCTGAGTGGAGATGGCACGTTCGAAGATAGAGTTTAGGAAAGACTTTCAAAGGTGATGGATTTTTGAACAGATCCAGACGAAGCATATGATAGAGCTTTGTGTACCCTTGTGGTGTGCATAGTAGTAGTAGTAGTAGTTTCTTATTAGCGATGCTTAGAGATTCAGAAATCTCCAAAACTCACCAAGGAATAGTGGCTTAATGTACGAAAGAAAATGTGCTGCAGTGCTTCAAAAAATGTTGTTTTGAAGCAGGACAGGGTAGTGATGTCACAATGAGTGAAATTTAGTAGTTGGTACCAATATGAGTAAAATTACACGATTCTCGGAACCAAATTCGACCCGTGTGTGCCCTCGTAGTGTGCATGGTATGACCTTGTTCTGCTACGTATTAGCGGAGGTAATAAAAAAAAAAAACCAAAAAAACGTTAAATTGGATTTTCAGTGCTAAAATCTGCCCGTTTCAAATTTATTACAAATCCCTAATCTGCAGCGGATCTGGACTAAACTTGCCAGAGGTTGTGAACCAACATGTGAAATCAAGATTTTGGTTTTATTTGATTTTTTCGAGTAATGCAAATGAGATCAGAAACCTGTCCAGTCAGTAGGTGGCGACAGCTTCTATTACCACGCGATAACTTGAGGGAGTCAATCGAGATACTTTACGATTTTTTGCTTCAGATTTCGCCCCATGTTAAAGATTTTCATGAGCCCCGATTTTCTCCAAAATCAGTCCGAAGGAAGCCGGTTATCTGCTAGCAGAAAGAAAGTCAGAAAACTACGTCAAAAATCCTGGCCTGCAGTTTGTACAGAAACAAACTGACCAACATTCAGCAAACATATTTACTCCAACCACAAATCATTTTCTAACTGGCTTTTTATTACACTGTTATTGCAACAATGACCCCTTTAGAGCTCTTTTTAAACACTGTATAAACTGAATGATTAGTCCGCTAATTAAAGAAAAATATAAATAATACCTGATAATCCAAGTAATCATTAGTTGTGGTTCTAACAACCGACTGGCCGCCCTGTCACGGCTCCTCCAGCTGATGAATTCGCACTGCTCCTGCCTCTGCTGTAAGGAGATTGTGTTGATAAGTTAATATTCCGACACCAGAGATGAGATAAAGAGGTTTTAGGAGTTTGGAGGATAGTGTAACCTTGATAAAACGCTCATCTCAGTGACACTGATTTTCACCATCCATCTTCATCTGATATGAAGTATGCAAATGGTGGCATCGGCTGGGAGTGGAGTACAGTGCTGTTAAATGGGCCATTTCAAATGTTCTTTGTACCATGCTGACTTCCAAAAAATTCACTGTCAGCCCGCTCGGCGCAGACTGAAGTCTTTTTGGAGACACCTTTATCTTATATCTTCTTCTATTTCTTCCCACTTCTATCCGCCTCCCCCTCTTTTCCTTTCCATTCCCTTCTCCAGCTTCTCCCTTCCCCTCTCCTTGCGTGCCATACAAATTAGGTAGGCACTGACAGTGTCAGAACGGCTACTCATGAAATATTAACAGCTTGTAGAGAATTTTACATTGCTACATTTCTCTTCATTTTTAACTATGTCAGCACAGGCTGTGGGACATTTATTTGTGTGAGTTCAGGAAGGCTATTACCCTAACAGCTTTTTTCCCATGTTGGAGATGAGATCCATCAACTCTCTTTCCACATGCATGCAGTCTATCTCACCTCAAATATCTTCCCCTTGCAAATGGAAGCGATTCCAGTGTGTTGATTTTCACCTACCGCATCCTGCGTACATGATCTCTGGATACGAGAGCTTCGATGTAAGAAGCTGTTTATTGCCTTATGAAGGTAATTATCTCCTTATGGGTAGGATAAGACCAACACTCTGGATTAAACAACATATGGATGGTTGTTAAAATGCCTGCATGGAAGGTAAACCTTGGGCTGACTGTGATAAACAAGAAGTCCAATTAGAAGTTGTCAAGAATCAGTATTCCCAAACATAAAAGAGAATCTGAGAGGCATCGCGCGTTTCTCGTTTGCCTTTAAGACGGTTGATTTTCCTTTATTTATTTATTTTTTCTCTCTCCGTTTCTCGACTGGTCTCCAAGCGCCTTCGGCTCAGTGGGCGGGGATGGCCTCTCTCTTTCTGCCTTTTTTGTTGGATGGCCTCTATAAAGATGGAGCTGTCAATCATCTGCAGGCTTCTCCGAGTGCTGAGAGGCAGCGTCGGTTCTCTGAGAGAGATTGGAACAATGACTTTTGTTGTCACACGTGCATTTCTGTGGAGCGTTCTGTGGACACTGTGTCACCCTTTAATTAAATTCACCCTTTCAGTCTGAATAATTGAACAGTATCACTGTGATCCTGTAATATGGATTCACTGTTTTTTCAAGGCACGATTCAGGGTAATTATTACAGCCATCTCTCCTAGAAGATGCACTGCTGCCCACTAAGCATGGACATCTATGCACATTGTTTTCCAACTGGCCAGTTTTGCCCTTTAAAGACATGTCTCTTTATGTCTAAGTGTGAAGGTTTAGTAGACCCTTGCAGTCCATCTAGCTGCTGTTTCAAAGATTTCATAGAATTTGATTGAAATTTTATTTACACATTGACCCAGAGCTTTATTCTATGCCTTTAATCGCATTTAACTACTGCTCACACATCACACTCCCATTGATGCATCTGGAGCAATTTGGGTCTCAGTGTCTTGCCCAAGGACACTTCAGCATATGGACTGGAGAAGCCAGGTATCAAACCACCAACCTTCCTATTGAAAGACAACTCAGTTCTCATTGTTCTCACTTGCTGCGGCAGCAAGAAAGCCAGAAAGGTTCTAGGTTTGAATCTGATGCTCTAGACCCGGGGTGTCCAGATTTTTCAGCTTGCGAGCTAAATATACTGAGTATTCTTTATATATACAATATATGTCGGTCTACCTTGCATAACTGCATGAACCCATATTGCACAATACAACTCAGTTGTCCTGACAGTTTGTCATTACCTTACTCTGATGACTAACTGTCAGGACAACTGGCATTTTAGTTTCTTCACCTTTCTCTTCCTAAGCTCGCTTCTCGGAAAAGTCCAAAAACGCCGCTCCACATTTCCTTTCTTTGGAGTAGCAATGGTAGACTGGCAGATGAGGCAAACGCACGTCCAATATGACATTGTGAAAAAAAAGTCCTCCTCCCATTCCGTATGGAAGCGGTAGGTTTTGGGTTTCTTACTTGGTCCAGCTCCCTCACTCGTTTTATACCCTTTCTTAAGTTTAGTTAACGTAAATTGGTGGCTAACTAAGCAACTCGGTAGCTTGCTAGAGATTTGCAGCAGCTGGCGCGGTGACCCTTGTGTCAGAAATGATCAGATGTCAGACTTGCTGCCCTGTATGTCAATCAAGTGACAAACGTAATAGTAAGGATAGATGATAGGCTGACATCTAGTATTTTAATGCCATGCGATTTACCCACACAACCTTTGCGATCGACTGGTAGATTGTGATCGACATATTGGGCACCCCTGCTTTAGACTTTCACTTTTCCACCAGATGTCAACATTGCTTAGACACTTTGTGAAGTCTTCTTTAGCTGTTGCTGAGTGGAGCAAAGTCAGCTTGTTTACATTTAGAGGCAATGTGATTTTTAGCTCATCCGGCTGAATATGTCTGAAGCATCTGTCTGTCCATCCGTAATTCACAAGAATCACTACTCCTGTTGGTCAGAATATGACCAAAACTTGCGCATAATGATCATCTTATGGGTCTTCACCCAAGTTGTACACAATAGCAAGGTCATATTTTTCCTTTTACAAGCACTTTTTTCTAGTTTCACAAGAATCGCTACTCCTCCTAAAGTATTGGTCAGAATTTAATCAAATTTACACTAAATGCTTAACTAATGGATCTTCACCTAAATTGTGCTTAAAGTCGAGGTTAGTGGCACTTTTCCATTTTTGCAAGAATCACTACTCCTATGAGTATTGGTCTGGACTGTAATGTTCATAAAATGGCTGTTTGCTTTCTGTCATTATTATGCCATAAATACTGTCATTACATTTCTTTATGGCGTAATAAGAAGAATACATATCACTTTCTTTCTGTATTTCACACATTGCAGTAACTTTTGATTCGTGAAGGATATGTATGTACGTTAATACTATTGTTCCCCATTGTGATAACAAAAAACATTAGAAATATGTTCTCTTCAGAAGTATTTGAGGTTGCAGTTTATTGAGTTTCTTGGTGATATTGGTGACTTGAATCTCATTTTTATTTTGAAAATTAATGCCAGTCTATCCAATACAGCGAGGAAAAAAAAGTATTTTTCCACCCAGTTTCTAAACAAAGCAAGAATTTAGCCAGATGAGCTAAACCAGGGAGTTAATGGGAGTCGGTGCTAGGGCTCATATTGTTATTGGCTTTGCAATTTGAACATGAGCAGGCCTAGCATAAGTTGCTGTGCCAGATAACTGCGAGCTCACAACCACTTTTGAACAAATAAACCGTAAACAGTAACATATGTTTACATTGGGCTGCTTGTGCCATGATTTTAACTGCTGCCCTCATTTGTCTTTGAAATGATTGTGGCTGACATGGCGGCTCGTCTAAATCCATGCTCATGTGTTTATCACCCTGTTTCTTTGTTTCGTTGCCAAATTCAGGAATCTCACAAAAGTCACCAAAGAATAATGGCTATAATGTATAATGTATGAAAAAAAACATGGTGCAGTACTTTAAAAATGTTGTTTTGAAGCAGGACAGAGTAGGGGTGTCACAATACCTGAAATTTAGTAGTTGGTGCCAATATCAGTAAATTTACACAATTCTTAAGACCAAATTCTATACAAAAAGAAAAAAAATACTGTCCCATGTGCAACTCTTTTATTTAAAAAAATTAAACATTAAACATGGCATTTCTGTGAATAAAAGCAGCAGCAGTGCAGAATAGAATACAGTGCTGTGATTTATGTTCTGGTAGTGTAGCAGTTTGTGTAGATGCTGCAATGATTCCTATAAATGGCATCATTTTTCATGACTTTTGGAACCTTTTCTTTACCTTTTCCAGGTGTTTGAAAGGAACGCCAGCATATCAGTGTTGTTACGATGAGGTGTAATATTAGTTACATTCTGCTAACGTAACCATTTATATGACGTTAGCCTGTGGAGCTGGTTTTTACAGTGGTGAAGCCAGCAAACTAAATGGTAACGCATTTCAGGATAACAGAAGAAGGATAATACCTTGGATATTGTTGAGCTGGATATGAACTGAAACCTTGAATTGTATGCCGGTTTCTCTTATGCAGGATTTATGGTACACCTCACGTATCTGCCTGCGTTGGTATGTGCCTTCGTGGAGCCAATGCAGAGGGGAGTGCAACCAATGCAGATGTGCGGTTCGCCAAAAAGCCAACTGTTCATAGCTCGAAGCGGATGACGCAATGTGTAGGTCGAATGCTGATTGGTTGAAAAGCAGTCTGGGGCACTCATGGAGCATGGCGGAGTTCCCAATCAGAGGGAGGAGCCAGAAAAAACATCAAAGATTGAACAAACAGTCTGTTTCACTTCAGCTCTTTGTTTGTTGTAACTCCAGTCTTTGTTGCGGCTGGCTTAAGGACAGCAGCAAACAAAAGTAGCCCACAGGCTGGTTATTTATGACACTGCCCCCTGGTGACAGCAAATGGCTACAACATGTAGACAACCTCTGTGCTGCCAGCGTGCTCCCACCACAGTACCGTAAGTGAGCCTTTAGGTGCTTCACTAAAGTGGTCCCTCCCTTAGTCTGAAATCAAATGTAGCATTATTTGCACATTATCTTTTGTGAATCAGCCTTCACTCCCTGGTCATGTGCATCAAATGTAAAGTACTTCAAGACTCGACTGTCTTTCTGATTAACGAGCCAAGTGGAGCTATCCCGGCAGCTGCACTAGTAGCCATCTTTCCACATGTAGTTTCGCTGTGTTTGTGGGTATCCTTCTTCTTCTTCTTCTTCTTCTTCTTCTTCTTCTTCAGCATGTAAGACTAGAACACTTGCAGCCTCAGTGCACGAAGCTGCAAGTGTTGACTGCGTGCACAAGGTGTCTCTGGTACCATAAAAAACCCTGTAATACTGATACTAAAAAAAATAAAAGCAGAATTTTGCTTTCAGAATTTTGGTATTGAAAGGTACCGTTAAGTATCTGTTGTGGTGACATTTTGCGTTAGGTATCAACCCTGTTCTACAAAACCAACGGAGAAAATCAAACTGGCAGTCAGGCAGCAAGTGAAAAGTGCAATACCACCAGCATGACTGTTGTCAAACTGGTATCGTCTAATGTATGTGTTCTCATATTGTCTAACCCTATAAAAGCAAATCAGTTGACTTACAGTTATGGACATTCAGGTGTAAATATTCTTTCTGTCATTGCTTTGTTGCTGTAAAAAAAATAAATGGAGGGAAATTAGTTAATGAGGTGTGTCCTCCTCTCTTATTATATGTGGCTGGGGCTTCCTCTCCTCCTGACTAATGATGATGTGTGGCACAGGTAGCTGTCAGCAAGGCATGATTAATTAAAAGGAAAACTAGGCCGATTTGTCATATCGTTCTAACTGTGGTCAGAGAGCAAGGCGAGTGGTGCTGCCTCCCCACCCTCCACTGTGCCTTGCGTTGGCTTCTGCAGCTGTTTGTGAGAAGTCTCATCAGCTCCGGGGGAGTTTTTATCTGCGCCTCTCTGCTCAGACTGTCTCAACACAGACCCGATAACAATTAGGAGGCGTCTGCTTTGGAATGGGGCTCGGATACATAAGCGCGCCAAGCGAGGCTGACATAATGAACAGATCCAGCGCAGAGGAGAGCGTTCCTTTGTCTGCTGAGTTTGAAGTTTTTCGGAGAAGCACGGATTCTTTCCCACTAACGCAGCTAAAGCTGCATTTGATGTTCAGCGTTTGTGTTTCGGAAGTCCATCCACGCAACAGTGATTAGCATTGTTGAGGAGCCAGCGTTGCCTTCGTTTCACACGGGCTGAGGCTTCTCAGCTGCCTCCCACCGCAGGCCCAGTGAGGAGAGCCGGAGTCTTGTTTGTGTTGGATTGCAGTGTTGCTCCCAGCGTGCAGCCTGGCCCTTGTCAGCGGCCCTGTCATATCTGTCTCGGGCCTGTCCCGACAGGCAACCCGGGCTCCCACGTCACAAAGGCGGGCTCATCCTAGGAGAGACAGGTGTCAGCATTTCGCCCCCCCCCTTCTCGCCCCCCCCCCCCCCCCCCCCCCCGCTCCCAT
>VUQH01018387.1:25049-55415 GCA_015106775.1 Etroplus canarensis | reverse complement strand
GAGAGGCAGGGCTGAGATGGTTTGGACATGTTCAGAGGAGGGATAGTGGATATATTGGACAAAGGATGTTGAAGATGGAGCTGCCAGGCAGGAGGAGAAGAGGAAGACCACAGAGAAGATTCATGGATGTAGTGAAAGAGGACATGCAGAGGGTTGGTGTGAGGGAAGAGGATGCAAGGGATAGGGTGAGATGGAGGCAGATGATCTGCTGTGGCGACCCCTAACGGGAGCAGCCGAAAGAAGAAGAAGAAGAACTCAAGTGACAGAATCCAGATATCTCAGCTTGGAAGTTTACAGGTAAGATAATTCAACATAACATCCTACTAAGTTGAATTATGCATTGAACTCACAGACCGTAGAGAAAAGATCAATGTAGCCACCATGATGCCAGCAATTGGTTAGGGAAGTCCCATTGTGGACCCTTAAGCTGGAGTTTTGGAAGCATCCATCTTAAAGGATATATTTTATCCTAAAAAAAATATTCTGTACAAGTAATAATAATAATAATGACAATATACAGTTTTTAACTTAGCAATGCTGTTAGTGAAATGGCATTCAAAAGAGAACAGGGAGTTTCCCATTTCCAGAGCATTACGGAATGCATGTTACATGTAGTGTCCATTCTGTCATAGAATCTCTATTTGGCATACTGTGCTATTCCAGCTGAAAATGCATGGCAAAAATCTCTTCAGGGAAGAAATGTCAAATGTGTATTTTTTATTGTTATGCCATTCAAGAGTACTCTCAAGTACAAACATCCTGAGTGTTTCTGTGTGCCCTGATCCCCACCTCACCCCATACATACAAACATGCATTCACAATATAGATTAATTGATAGTGCAAGACGTAACACTTACTAAAAATTTTTCCTTATATCCCAGTTTTCTATCCTCCTAGTCTGGTCCCTTTCTATCTTACTTCTTACTTTGCATCTCCTTGCACTCTCAACTCATGTTTTCTTTCCTCTGCAGTCTCCATTGGCTGTGACCTTTTCTCCAGTGGAACAAGATACTGCCCATCTCCATCGCCCTCATGCATTAATGATCTGTGGTAAGCTGAGGGCATCTGTCTGACTCCCAGCCTGTCCGCTGCTCACCCACTTCCAAGGACGGAACTCAGCCAGAGCCGAGCTCAGCCACATTCCCTGTCACCCACAGGAATATGCAGATAAATAGCCACAGATAGCAATAGCTCTGCAGTCTAAAAAGTAGAGGCTGCCTTTTCTCATCTCTGCTGCATACATCTCTTTGACACTCCCCAATGGCAGATATCTAAAATACTAAAGGCAAGAAATGACAGTAGGCAACATACAAAAAGAAACAGCCAATTATCCTGGTTTCACATTGAACTTCACTGCAGAAACAAGCAGCTGAGCATCCTCCATGGGGTAGCAATGCAGATTGTTGTATTTCTTCGTCTTTTATTTGTCAGAATTAAAGAAATGCTATATAATAATGAGAGTTAAGCTATATGAAGATATCGCAGACTGACCTCATGTCCTGTTGCTCCAGCAACTCCCTGCAGCTTTTTTCTAAAAGATCCCTAAAGTGCTTTTTTGGCAAAAGCTGAGTCTTGTCAAGTTGAGGGTGGTATAAAGAAAGTGAGGTAAAGTGATTATGTGAAACAAGATGCAGCCCATTTAGCTTGCTGTACAATTGCAAATGGTACTGGTGATTAATTCTCACATTCTTTCTAATGTAATTTAATTGGTCACAAATTCCCTCATGAAGCATTAACATTAGCATAAAAAATAATCACATGCAAAATCTTGGATGCTTGGCTCTGATCAGAAATCAAGCTGTTTTTAGATACTGCAACTCTTGACCATTTCTAGTTAAGTTTCTACACCACAATAATCTTATATAGTCACTGTCAAGACAGTAATCTCGGGTTCTTCCCGACAATAAGAAATCAAGATTCCTGAACTCAGCACTTCAGACGCTAGCAGTTAAAAGTGGTACATTAAAGAGACAATACTGTTATTGCTATATCTTTACAGTATAACATTCAGTTTGTAGGTATTGTACCTTTCACTGCTTTTGAATTGTCTGCACTAAAGGAAATTGCGCTGCAGTATCACTGTGAAAATGTAAGTACTTCGGCTCTCTCCTCTCAATATTTTAAAGAGACAAAATCAGCTACATGCCCTCAGGTGAACATCAGAGAACTCTCAAATACAATTTCATCAAGAAATCGGTGCTCCAGCAATACCAGATCATGTAACACAGTAAAAATAATAATAGTAAAAATAAAATTACATAACAGATAGTAATGAAAGTATTTTAAAGTAAATCTTCTGGCATTACTATCATTAAATAAAATCATTGGCAAAATAAAATTGTAAATATTATAATAGTTATTTTCTATAGGTTCTAGGTATTCCACCAGTTTAGTATAATTTTCAGCAAGAGTGGTGTAGCAGCCAATCATTGCCACTCTGGCACCAGCAGAAGGTAAAAAGAAATCTTTGTTGACACATGGAGGGATATTTTGCAGCAATATCATAGTAGAACCTTAAAATTCAGTGATTTTTGGCATTGCAACAAAAAGGGTGAGCCACTTGTCATAATATAGCCATACTGCAATCACTAATCAGCTTCTTTGGTGCATGTATCTCACCCTGTCACCTGCCAGGACCTATTCCCCAAAACCCTCAGATGCATTTTGACAGCTGCAGAAATCCTCATCTGGGGGGAGGGATGAAAAGATTTCTTCTGTGCACCGCCCAGACTCTCCATAGCCAAATATTTGACTTTGCCTGTGATCCGCAGCCCTTGAAGGCTTCTGTTGGGCTTTTCCACGCGACTGATCTCTGTTTTCAAAGCAGGTGTTTAAAACACGTCTGACACAGAAGCCTCACTAGCAAACCCAGACAAGAAAAATAAAGAGGGAGAAACAAAGAGAGAGCAATAAAGAAAGAACAAAAGTTCTTTAAAAAAAATGCAAGTAATTTTGCAAATATGCCATACCATACTTTCTGTAAAAAGGATTTTGAAGATCTTTGATCATATTAATCATGCTAAGTTTAAGGTTAAATTAGACATGGCAATCTTTAGACAGATATGAGTCTGACTGTTGTGCTGATTCAACTCCCCAGGGTTCCAGTCTATGGTGTGCCCTTGATGTCACTGCTACAAACTCCTACACACATGGCCTTCAGTCAAAAAAATAAGACACATGCTAACACACAGGCATACTGCAAATGCATGTCTAACAAGCAGCATGCATTCAATGCAGACACACAATATACAGGAAGAAACCTCTCTGGGAAATCATACTGACAGATCAAAGAGTAGCCATACAGCGATGAACCTTTAAGAATGTTTGAAAATCTACCAAAGAATATTTTCCTAAAAGAAACCAATTATCCCTGCAGTTATGTTAAAGGAATGACCACTGCTGTTTCCAGTTCATATCAGGATTTCACAGATCAGAGAGTTGGTTGGTTATTTTGGGGGGGGCCTATATGAGCTACATGCAGTGCACTTGACATTTAAAACAAGCTTAGAAAGACAACGTTTCAAAAAATATGTTTTTTTAATGTTTTCAGTTGTCAGAAGGTGTAAGTGTTTATGTGACAACCCGTCATGACTGACACGAGCTGTAATTTGGAGTCTTGTTTTTAGTTTGATGACCATGTGTTTTGGGGGGTGTATCTAATTGGTTTTGAAGTGGTTTCATGAATCATGGCTCTCTACAAATGTGTCATCCTATTAAGAAGCATGCAATCCTTGGACTGAATTTAAAACATCAAAGGCTCAGCTATGATTAAGAGAGGCTACAATGACATTTACTCTCAAATCATATTAGTCATTAATTACAAAAAAAAATCTCCACAACTGACTACACGGTGAACTTAGTGAAACTGATCTACAAGTAAGTGATGTTTACACAGCATACCCAAATTAGAAAGATACATACTATAATACAATAATTTTACGATTTGATGTCCTCTGTAGCAATATCTCTTTCCTGCAACTGATTTTTCAGTGATACTCCATACATTTATGCATTATCTGTTACTAATTAAGAAAAATTACCTCTAAAATTTTGCAACAGATTGATTAGGTCTCTGATTTGCTTCACCCTGCTGCCTGTCATCTTTTTCTGTGAAGCTGTGCAAATGAACTCACTTTACCCATATTCATTTGACAAGCATAACCGACAAGCATTATGAAGAAGCGATTCTAGTAAGTTAAACTAGTAGGGGAATCCATGCAGAGAATCTGCATTTTTGAAAGATAAAAATATTGTTTTTTCGTCATGTGTATATCACTAAGGTACTGCGAGAGAATGTGTGATGATGTATTGCTGTATCAATAAACCTTAAATGACAAAAACATGCAAGTACAAAAACAATGAGACACATATGATTCTGGATCATCCAAGTAAAATTCTGCGTCCATTCAATTCATTTCCAAGCCATTTTATTTACAGAGTGCCAGTTCACAACAACAGTCATCTGAAAGTACACTATATGGACAAAAGTGTTCTGCCACACCTCTTAATCACTGAATTCAGGTTTTTCATTCAGTGCCATTACCACAGGTCTATAAAATCAGTGACTCATTCTAAAGAGCCCACTGAATTCACCACCATTTCAGTGAGTCAGGTTGTGAAATTCCACAGTAAGTGGTATTACTGCAAAGGGGAAGCTTTTAGGAACCACTGTAACTCAGCCACAAAGTGGCAGAGAACGTAAAATTGTGTAATGAGGTGTATAAAAAGTCACCAATGCTCTGCTGATTCAGTAACTGCAGAGTTCCAAACCTCCTCTGGCATTAGCATCAGCACAAAACTGTACACCGGGAGCTTCATGGCATGGGTTTCTAGCAGCTGCATGCAAGCCAAGCACAATGCCAAGCAATGGAGTTGTATAAAGCCTACTGAAACTGGACTCTGGAGCAGTGAAAATGTGTTCTGTGGCGAGATGTGACATCTGGCAGTCTGGTTGATGGCTCTGGGTTTGGCGAATGTCAGGTGAACATCACCTACCTGACTGCATTGTGCCAACTGTAAAGTTTGGTGGAGGAGGGATAATGCTATGGGGCTGTTTTTCTTGGGTTGTCCTAGGCCCCTTAGTTCCAGTGAAAGGAAATTTTAATGCTTCAGGTTAACAAGACATTTTGGACAATTCAAGTCTTCCAAATTCATTTGAAGAATTTGGGGAAGGCCCTTTCCTCTTCCAGCATGACTGTGCCTTGGTTAGATGAATTTGGTGTTGAAGAACTCGACTGACCTGCACAAAGCCCTGACCTCAACCACATCTAACACCTTAGGGATGAACTAGATGAGAGCCAGGCCCTCTCATACAACATCATTGCCTGCCCTCACAGATGCTCTTCTGGATGAATGGGAAAAAATTCCCACAGACAAGCCAAAATCTTAAAGAAAGCCTTCCTACAAGTGTGGATTATAGCTGCAAAGGGGGGACAAACTCAATATTATGCCAGTGGATTTAGAATTAGATGTCATAAAAACTGCTGTACAGTGTATTTTACATTGTAAGGTAAAGGCTCTACAATAAATCCAGATCCCATTTATACCATGCTAGTGCCACCCCTATTTAGTGGTCCAGTGTCATACTACAGAACCAAGTTATTTTAAAAAAATTGAAAAGATATCCATAATCCCTAGAGGCAATGTGCCTATGACGCTACTGATTCCCTGACCTAAATGTTTTAATGAAACTCACAGGTGAAAAACATAATTTGTACCTCAAAATACCTCAGAATCTACTGTTGTAGATTCCCCTTAACAGGCACTCATGAACCATGAATCTTAACAACCCCCAGAGTGAAATTTATTTCACTGGTAGTTTGATCATTTTAGAATGTCCTTCCCACAAACTGAATACACTGTGCTAGTATACTGTTCCCACATACAGTACAAAGTGTTACACACCCACATTTAACTCAATGAACTCAATATATCCTATCACCATGTGATATGTGGGGCCTAACGCTGAGTGTGTGAGTGACAGTCAGGACCAGGAGATGCACACCAGGGGGTAAACATGCTGCCTTAATAGAGGGGATGAAAATGTGGCTGGTAAGATAGAAGAAGGTGACAGAGAAAAAGAGAGCGGAAGCTACTGACTGAGATGGTGTGATATTGGAGGAAATTGAGGGGTGGGGGTGGCGGGTGTGGGTGGGGGAGTACCGACTTCTCCACAGGCTAGTAGTTCAGCTCACACCACCTTGCCAAACTGTCACTGCCCCTCACGGCCCACCCCTCAATACCACCCCCACCCCACCCCTCACCCCTGCAGCCCTGCAGCCCTGCCTCCCTCCATTCTCGACAGAATGATTAATGGTGTATCTGGCCATGCGAGCACCACTGTCCCTGACTACACTAAATATTATCATAACTTTTTTTTTTGCTTTAATCATTGAGGCTATGTAAAGCCCCAGATTCTTCATAAAACAACAAAAAAGAATGTGCTTACCAGAGACTATTATTTAATCTATTTGTCTGCCATTGTGTTAATAATAGGTAAAATAAAGAACATGCACTCAGATTAATGGCACAGTTCAGTGGGGGACACTTATAAAATCAGCATCATTTCACATCATAACTCCATAACAGTAGAATAATCTAAAACTATTAAAATCAAAAAATGATTTTCTATGTACTGACAAAGGGACTCCAATGCAGCACTAAGCCTCTCCCAGTGCCTGGGTCATATTTTTTTAATGTCTTTTTTATTTAGTCATGTCATAATCCTGCTGTTCCTCTAAACATTTTTGCCCATCATGCACCATACATTGTCAACCACGCAATATTAAAGGCAATATAGCACAAAAGCGGCCTACAAGTTTCATATCAGCTCTGTATCCCCACAGGATCCATTACTGTTTATAGGACTGTACATTAGCCTCTGTCTAGAACCATTATCTCCTATTGCTGGTGACACGCTAGGCATAACACATCCCACAAAGTGAGATTTTTACACTTTGCAGACATGCAAACAAAAACACGCACACAATGTATCATCCACAGAGGTACCACAAATCCATAGACATGTATACAGAGAGAAGAGCGTATGACACACACACACACACACACACACACACACACACACACAACAAAATCTCATCCAATATGCATTCAGAGCACAAAAGCAGTGTGAAGTGAGCTCAGCTCCAATGTGTTGTGGAGTAAAAATGGAATTTAGATGTGTAGCCTTTCCAGACAACCTGCAGACATTTGTGTTTCTTTGGAGGAATCGGAATTTGATCCCTAAAGAGGTTGAGTTTGGACTTTCCGTTATTCCAATCAGACAAAGAAGGGAAAGAAGATATACTTGAAAAGCCTGATTTTTATTCTGAATTATATATGTGTTTGAGGTTTATAGTTGCCCCTTTGCTGCCACAATTCAGACTTTTCAAATGGCTAAATGACAGAATGCTCACCTTGTGATAAACAGTGGTTAAAAAAACTGAAAAGAGAAAAGTGTAAAACAATAATTCTTCTAAAAAATGACATGCATTTTTGCTAAATATACTGAAAAGGAAAATTATGACTGCATCCATATAATGAGAAAATATACTGAAGCTCAGACAGAACAGAAGATCTTGTGCATAAAGCCACTCAAGAAACCTATTATGGAGGTACGTGGCATAGTGTAAATCACTCTCTAAAAGCAATGAAGACTTCCTCCTTCTTAGAGGTTAATGATGAGACAAGACACACAAACTGACATTTTTAGCTGTATTTACTTACTGTATTGCATTCATATGGAACAGCAGAACTGAAAAATTTAAAGCAAAATCCAACCAGCCTTTGCTTTACCACAGAAACTGAACTGCAAGTGATTTATACTTCAGAAACAGTCACAAGTATGGTAAATTAACTGAGGAGCTGAGCAAGGAACCCACATCTAATAATGTTTTAATAATGTGATTCCATCCAAAGTTTTGAATGTAAAAATGTGAAGATATTATCAGTAAATATTATACATTGTCCTAGTCTGGATGATTTGAAGCCTGACGTTTTCTTTTTGGGAATACACATTTAAAATGTTTCTGTTTTCCATCAGTGACAAAGGAGGTCCTGTCATCTGCTGCTGAGGTGTTAGCTGCTCAAACACAACCTCAACACCCAGCACATTTCAGTGGCCTCCTAGGGTCTGAAGCTAGACTGCATGTGTTAAATGCTGCACACACAGATTTTTTTTTAAAGTGTGATCTGCTGGGCAAGTCCAAACACACACACAAAATCAGGTTCCCATTGCTTGATCTCATCCACTGCACACACGTAAACACAGGGAAGCTATATTTCAATTAGTCACACATAACACACAAAAAGCTCAAGGGTTAATATATTGGCATTACTATGGAGTGAAGTCACCCAGGAAGCAAAATGGTAAGGGCACAAAATTTATGTTTTATTTTAAAAGCTTTTTTTTTAAAAGATAAGAGACAAAATCAAATCTGAACTTGTCTATATATACACAAAAATAATTGAACAAAAAACTATGCCACCTGATTAGAAACTCTTTAACAACACCTGACCCAGTTTGTGTTTACAGACCATCCTGATGAAGCCTTATTACACTGAGCTTTTTTAGGTCATTGCCTTCACAGACGTCTTCAGGCATCATCACACAGGGTCAGGTAAAAGGTCAGAGAGTGTGTCATGTCCCTTCAACCCACAACAACAGATCCATCCTAATTTCTCTCTAAAAGCTTTTTTTCCTCAAATACTATTTTTTTATACAGGCTGCCACACAACCATATCAGTTACTCTTTATGTTTCCCCTGCTGAACCAAGCACACAGTGTAAACCTACTCTTCTTTTTTTCTTAAGAACTTGGCAGCTCATTAACTGTGAAAGGGACATGCTCAAGATGCTGCATGTACAGCAAATGAAAAACAACAATTTTCTTCCTCAGCTCACGCAGATGATGTACTCCACAACTTATAATTGTGCTACTGATTAGGCTCATCCCAGTGCATATCTCTGCCACTTCACAAAGCTCATCAGGCACATCTGTTCCCAACAGCACCAAACAAGAGGCACATTAACAAACAAATAGATAACAATTAGTCACGTTTGAAGTCCTCCGTTCCATTAGACACAAAGCTGTACTGTTGGCTGCAAGGAAGCACAAATGCCATGCTAAAGTAGGGGGCTTTCTGGAGATTAAGTTTCAGCATTTTGCATCATGGTTACAATGCATTTGAAATCGTAAGACTGAGGGAAAGTTGAAAAGCCCAGGTAAAATTTGACAGCCATTTGCAATTTTGCTGTTGTCATCTGGATCTTGTTTAGTAATCTGAGCTTTTCTTGTGTCTACTAGAGACACACATGTAAGGATGTGAAAGGCAGCCAAGCTATCACTCATGCTACATTAAGAGCAAGCTCATGACATAGCAAAGGGTCATAGGTTAAAGTCATTACGTGCTGGGTGGCTACGCTTTTTGACCTTTGACCCTCTTTTCATAACACCCTGTCTGTCTTTTATGCTCACTGCTTCAGGTTAAAAGTGATCTAGTAAGGAGGCAGGTGTTACAAAGTCTTCTAATACATATACCTTAACCTGCAGTGCAAAAAACTTATTTTCAAAAAAGCATCATAATTACTTTCATCTTGTATTTTAATGATTCATTTGCTTGTGCTTTGTTCATACACCTGACCCTACTACCCCTCCCACATACTCACACACACACGGAGACATACATATGGAGATATCCCTAGCTATTGTAAAATCCTCTCATCTCCCCCCTTCTTTATCCATTTTCAAAATACTTAGCTGTCCTTTTATTTTTGATGCGAAAGGGGAACAGAAGGTCTACCCCAGTGCACTTCCAACCTCATGTTTTAATTTTTAATGAAGATGAGCAGTAATACTAGCAGACACACACACCCCCTCTCTCTTTCTATCTTTCTATCTTTCTCACACACACTAGAACTAAGAGTAGCTGGTGCAAGCAGGTGTCGTTGGCAAATGCTAATTGAACTGATCCATGGGTCAGTGAGCCTTCCTGTTTTCCCTGTGCGGTAGTGTGCAGACACATTCTGGCAAAGCAGAAACTGTTGTTTCTGGAGGGCACTTCTGCCTCCCACTGTATGACAACTGAGATACTCTTTACGCTTTACGGTCAACTAGATAGGAGCCTCTGAGCCCTGTGATGAGGAGGATTATGGAGAACAGCAACTTGATATTTTCTGTCAGTAAAGGATAAGAATGAGCTGCTGAAAAGACATGTATTCACCTGAGGTGGTTCAGAGAAACTCTAATCCACTGTCTCGTTCTCATATCACAAGACCCATATAGGTTCATTTATGTCTCTTCAGCATGGGTGAATAAGGAAATAGAAAAAAATCTTGATCTATTCCACCTTCAAATGTAGCATTTGATTTGTGGTATAAACATGCACATAAACAAGTTACAGCTAACATTCCTATAAATCTGCACAGAAGCATGATAAATGAATTTGTGACTTACACTAATATTGTATTGTACTATAAATGAGAATGTGCAAGTGGTGTAGAATGACACATGCCATGTAGGGGCAGATTCATGTAGGTTGATCCCTTTAGCTCATTAACTTAGTAACAAGCCAACGCTTATTAGTCTAGGATTATAGTTATGTAAGTGCATACACCAAAGCAGTGGCTCTTAGTGCATGCTTGTATAACTCATACAAGTGAACTTTTGAATTGCTCCAGATGAGTCTAACTATACAGAATATGAAAAATGTGTTTTTTCTTAGAGTAAGCTTACCTATATGCAGTAGAATCAGCAGGCACAGGAAATTTTGAAACAGAGAGTAGGGGAGAAAAAAGAGGGAGAAACAAATTAGTACGGAAACATTTCAAATACACTGCAGTACACAAAATGATTATACAATCACTTCTTACTCATTGGGGTCTTGTTTATATCTTGAGAAGAATTATTCTACATGTAGCGACTATTTAAATAAAGAAAAAAAATGGAACAGTGAAACCCCTGAAAGCCATACCCTGCCTCCTGTGCAGCCACACATGGCTCTGTTTCAGAGATGGAGGAATTTAGGAGGAACACATGTTTCCGGGAGCACTGTCAAGTATGTAGAACACAGAAGAGTTTAGAGAGTAGAGGAACCGGGTTTAATTAGAGTTAAGCAGACCTGGCTCTATTTGTTTTCATTTGCGTGATTTATCCTCTTTCATTTGGCAGCTGGCTAACATGTCCCAGATCATCGGACCAACCCCGCCTGAGGTAAAAGGATACGGCTGGCCTTTGGAATGGAGGGCAGCAAGAAAAAAGGAAGCTAAACAGCCTTGTGGAGTTTATTGGGCCACAACTGAGGCCACCTTTCCTGTAGATATACTTGCATGAATAACAGTGTAAATGGCACAGCTGTGATTTTGCGTGTGACATAGCATATTTTCCAATAGGGAGCCACATTTCCCTCCATCAAGGCTTTCAGAGGAAAACAGATATGAGCAGGATGAGGATAGGATATATTCTAAAGACCATAGATGGGTTTTTATATATTTGGACAAGCACTCCAGACTACATAAAGCTCCTGGTGTCTCAAAGGAGATCTGCCGATGGTTTTAAGGCTTTAGTGTGTCTCTGAATTACAAACAGCCAAGGAGCACAAAGTGAGCATCTGTGAAATGCTCTATGGTAAGGAAGAAATCAATCAAAACCTAACATCTGCCTAAAAAAAATACGTTCTTTACTGCAGTAGAATCTACAAACCATAAACTCCAATATGGAAGGTGAAATGATCCGAGACGTATGATCTAGATGCCTGTCATTGTTCACTTACAACCAGCACTCTTACACACTTTTCTCTCTCTCTTCTCATTTTTTCCCCATTTAACTCTCACTTATATTGCTGGGAATGGGCCTCATAAGATTACAACTAATGTGTATACATCTTAGCTTTGTGATCAGATTACCCATTACCACTGAGACTGATCCACTTGATGTAGAGACACATCTTACTTACAACAGTTGAATTCACTGATGACTTATCATTGCCAGCTTGTCACTGTACATATATTCACACAAAATAAACAAAAGAAGCCCTAAGCTGATATAAATTAGATTCAGATATAGGAATGCACCAGCAAAGTCAGGAACTTTTACTTTTTTCTTTTGTTTTGTGTAAATTGCAAAACCAAAAAATGTTCAGTATGTCCCATCTCAAGTGGCAGCAGACACCAGATGGCAACAGCCTTGAAGAGGAACGAAAGGCTTGCAGAGGAAACACACATCACTCTTCAGTTTTTGATAAATGACCATACCTACATTTTTTCTTCTTTTTGTCTAATGACCAAGCCTGCATTTACTCAAAGCCTCCCTGCGAGCAGGTGATCAAGCCCAGGTTGTAGATTTACAGTCTGGCCAGCCTGCGGGCAGCTGAGGGGTCTAGGAACATCAATAAAGGGTTAACCAGCACCATAAAGATTTAAAGGGGCAGTAAGTGGCTCTATTAGCCCAGCTGACTACAGCAGCCGTAGGGGCTAAGGTGGAGGTATGGTGGACAAAGGAGCAAGAGAGACAGGAGATGAAGTGCCCCTGAGACATCAGTCCAGGGTGGAGGAGAGAAAAGGACTGGAGGGCAAAGTTAAAGACTGCTGCTCCGACATCAAATCAAAGCTAGTGCTTTACCTTCCAGCCCCTAGACAGAGGCAGTACAGTCACTGTAGGAAAAGAGCAGGAAATACACAGGAAATGAGAGAGATGAAGAAGAGGTTTCATACCACTGGGCCCACACTGTTTCTAAGTCTGCACATCTGAGGTTGATCAAAAATCAGTGTACTTGGAGTTCAGATAATGGCAACTCTGTATTCCGAGTTTATGGGCAGACCCATTCATTAATCAGGAGTATTTCCTGCTCTGCTTCCTCTCTAAACTTTGACATTGACACATTTTGTTTGGGAGCTACTGAGTGATTCACCAATGAGATAAAGGAATGTTTGTAAGATGACTGTCGCCACTGACTTAATGCTCTGTCGAGGGGTTATTAATTAGTTACCTTTGTGAGAAGGTGATTGTGGCCTATGGATTTAGACCTGCCCAACGTGTTTAGCCATGTTCATCCTTCTTTTATGGAAGCATTATCTGTGTAACAGCTACATCCATTTACCTCACTTTGAAATGTGGCCTCTACCCTGTCAAAAGATTGTCTAACATACACATTGAACAATCTCAAACATAATGGATTTGTTATCTACATTTCAAATCCTGCAAAACTTTACAAGGATGTGTCAGTTTCAGACCTTGACTAAACCATCATGTAGCTAAGGACCCCACAAAATAGCACAAAATACTTAATGCATGGTGGTGGCTGCTTTCAGTCTCGAGAGACCATTCTTTGTGGCTGAAAGGTCTGTTCAAATTATGCTGTTCCTGGAACAGCACCTGGTGTGGTTGTATAAGCCTACATGGGAGTTATAGTCTTTGCTGCAAAGACTGAACTTGAAACTGGATGAGTTTGTGCCAGCTGTGGTAGTCTGACGAGTCTTTCTTCGGGCTCGCTTCTCGTCAGCAGGCTGTCTCCTCTTGGCCTCTCCTCTCTGAAGCTTCTATAGAGTTCCTGCCTCCAGGCACTCCTGTCACTTGCGTGCTTTTCCCACCTCTCGGAAGTCCATGTCCAGGGCGCACATGTCACGCTTGCAAACATCCTTGAAGCGGAGGTGTGGGCACCCCTGGGCACAGGTCCCATGGCCCAGCTCTCCATACAGCAAGTCCTTCTTTCATTCTGCATTCAATGGATGGCCAAGCCAGTAAAGACGACACTGCTGAAACAATGTGAACACGCATGGGATGTTGGCTCTGCCAAAGACCTCGCTGTTGGTAATTCTGTTCAACCAGGTGATTCCTAGGATACGCCTCAGGTGGAAGGTGTTCAGCATCCTTTCCTGCCTAGAGTAGATGGTCCAGGCTTTGCTGCTGTACAGCAAGGTTGTGAGAACGCAGGCTCTGTACACCATCACCTTGGTATGGAGAGTCAACTTGCTGTTCTCCCAGACACGCTTGGTGAGCTTGGCAAGTGTTTCTACTGCACAGCCGAATCGTCTGTTGAGCTCAGTGTCTAGTGAGAGGTTGTTGGTCACTACTGAATCGAGGTAGGTGAACTCATGCACAACCTCGAGTCCGTAGTCATAGATTGTGATCTTTGGTGAATCACTGACACCCTGGCCCATCACATCTGTCTTTTTCAGACTGATGGTCAAGCTGAAGGCCTGGTGTACATGGGCAAAGCAGTCCATCAGGCACTGTAGCTGCTCCTCCTTGTGGGCTGCTAGTGCAGCGTCATCATCAAAGAGCATGTATCTGATGAGGACCTCATGGGCTTTGGTCTTTGCCTTTTGCTGTGAAAGGTTCTACAGCCTGCTGTCTGACCTGGTATACAGATACACACTGTCAGTAGATGTGCCAAAGACATGCTTCAGCATGACAGCAAAGAAGATGGCAAACAAAGTATGAGCAAGAATACATCCTGCTTTACTCCGCTCTTGATGTCGAAGGCCTGGAAGGCTGAACCGTTGAACTGTACGACTCCCTTCATGTCTGTGTGGAGTGACTGGATCAAGTTGAGGAGCTTCGGGGGGACATCCAATCCTTGCAAGGACTTTGAAGAGGCTGTCGTGGCTAACAAGGTCAAAGGCCTTGGTCAAGTCAATGAAGGCAATGTACAGGGACTGCTTCTGCTCTCTGAACTTCTCCTGAAGATGTCGCAGGGAGAAGATCATGTCGATTGTGAAGCATATGTCGATTGTGAAGCATTCTGATTGAAAGTCTCGCTTTGATTCAGGATACACCCGTACAGCCAGTTTCTGCAGTCTGGTCAGGATCACACGAGCGAAAACCTTTCCAGTGATGCTCAACAATGATATCCCCCTGTAGTTTTTGCAATCACTTCTGTCCCCTTTGTTCTTGTACAGGGTGACTATGATGCAATTCCTCATGTCTTGGGGTACTTCTCCTTAATCCCAGCACTGGCAAAGCAGGTCATGGAGCTGTTCCAGTAACGCACCCCTGCCACACTTGATGACATCAGGTGGAATACCAACCAGGCCACGTGCTTTCTGTGAGGGGAGCTGTCGATAGCTTTGCCCAGCTCCTCGATGGTTGGCTTCATATCAAGCTCCTCCATGAGAGGCAGTTCTTCGATGGCTTCCAAAGCAGAGTCAGAGATGGTGCTGGCTCTGCTGTACAATTCAGAGAAGAACTCCACCCATCTGTCCAGCTGCTTGCTTGTGTCTGTGATGGCTTCACCAGTGGAAGACTTGATTGGTTCATTTTTGAGTTGGGCCGATGGCTTTCTTAATCCCATGGTACACTCTGCGGATGTGGCCCGTATCAGCAGCAGACTGGATGCTCTCACAGAGGTGTAGCCAGTAATCTTTTGCACAGCATCTGGCAGTTTCCTGAACTGTGCTCTTGGCTGACCTCAGTACTTGCAGTGCGGACTGAGATGGGCATGGGCTTGTACTCCAACAGGGCAAAGCGCTTGGACTCTATCACGGCGAAGAGCTCTGCTGAGTTTGCTTCAAACCAGTCCTACATTTTCCCCGCTTTCTTGCCAAAAATTGAATAAGCAGTGCTGTGGACCCCACAAAATAGCACAAAATACTTAATGCATACACAGTGTTTAAAGATGAAACCATTGATATCCCCTCTAATGTGTGTTGATGCAATTTTCTCTAAAAAGACTAATTTTGACGGGATTATATATTATACAGAGAAACGGTAAACTGTTCTACAAATCACTTGAGAAGAACAGTAAAAGGTTATTTGACATTATCTTGCAAAGCGATCACACCACCCAATTGGCTCTTGGACCATACCCTCAGATAAAAATAGCATATGGAACATCACAAAATGGGAAGAACTGACACTATAGTCACAGGTGCAAACAGAATTAAACTAAATCCTTGCAAATGTATAAATCTAAAATTACAAAAACTATTTCTGTCAGTGTGCTTATTTTAATTATCTCTCTGGTCCTTAGTTTAAATACATAGATGATAGAAGTGATGATGGCTACCTTTTAATTTTCCATCCTTTTAATTCAGCATTCATTTCAATTTGTGCTTTTACAAAACACATAACACACAATCCCTACTCAGCAGTTCTGCCCTGTAATAAGTGGAGGTCTCAACCCAGCACTTTAATAAATGTGTTAATTCAGAGCTCACCAGGCAGAAACAATGCCAGGATGGGAGATAAATTCCCCAACGTTCATTTCCTCTGTCTGTCTTATGGCTGGTGCTGAGCTGGAGATGGCCCATGGGGGGGAAATGAAGATCGTACATCATATTGAGGCCTCCCTGAGATTCTAACATGGCTCTGTCTCTGGTCTGTATCCATGCATCTGTTTGTTTCTATGCTGTATTAATACAATTTGGACAGCTGTAGTGTAAGATGCTTTTTAAATTATGAGATTTTTTAAGAATGAGTTGGTTTTCAGCAAACATCAAAGCCCAAGACACAACTCTGTGCCATTTTAAAACAGTGTGAAGATGACTGTCCACTGCATACTGACAGAGGGCTTTTTATTACTAAACAAAGCCCTGTGGAAATGCTGCTTCTACTCAGCCTGAACATTTCTATTATTAACTCTCAGTCCACAAAATTCCCAAGGCAAGTGTTCTGCTGGTCTGTGAGAGAAAACGTCTTTACTGGATAATAGCCTCTGTCTAATTACAATATGAGCAATCACAGACAGACAGACAACCACAGAATAAAGAAGGAAGAAAAAGGTGATATGCACCACATATGCAATTCAGTGAAGGTCTGTGTTTATTATGCCAGACCTCATTAAGCTCAGCTCAGTACAGGCTATGATGATTTGGATAGGATCTTGTAAAGTGATCACATCAAAAACAGATTGGTAACTGAAAATTATATCATATTAGTATGCGCACCGCCTCGAGAAATAATCTCATCCAGTGACCTGGAAGCAAAAACAAAATGGTTGAATTAGTGAATATGAGTGAAGGTGAATCACCAAGCTACATAAAGTTAATAATAAAGATGTGTTCCAGACCTTTCCCTTAGGTATGTTTAGTTATCCATTTAACCCTTCTAAATTCTCTATATCCTTTCTTTTAAGACTGTGTTTGTAACTTCTAATTAGGCTGAGTACTCAGGGGTCAACAGTTAGGTTGCTCACATCTGGGATTTCTCAGAAGCTCTTCATTCCTGACTAAACAGCGCTGTAAACACAGAGCTCTATAATCTTGTCTCACATCACTTAAACACATACATAGACAAAAGACTTGGGTTCCAGAGAGTCGATGAACTGCACGCTACCCCACTTGTGTCACTTGTTCCCCCTCCCTTTCCCTTTTAATGGCTTTTTGAAGGGGACTGAAAGCTTCTCCCTGACTCCCCCTCCCAGTTTGTTTAAACAAGTTAATTAGTGCAGCTGATCTGATGGGACGCCAGTGCCTCTCAGGTCTGTCACAGAGTCTGAGGTGCCAGTCAGCGGGACAAAGAGACACTAATCCCTTCTCAGCTAACTGGCTGGAGGTAAGTGGGCAGAAGACAACTTGTACTAAGCAAAAATCTGAATGAGAAGAGTAGCTAGATGTCATAAACTCCAATTAACCATGTAAGGCTAGCATTAAAATTGATGAATAATTTTTAAAAAGTTATAATATAACCTATTTGACAAACATAAAAAAGAACCCTAAAATCTGCTCCTGAGGTGTGCCTCATGTCCTAATCAGGCTGCTCAACATCGGATCAATACTGAAATCTTTGTTGTAAAATTCCAACTTTCAAGATCTTCTTTTATGGATCAGAAAACTCATTAACATGCATGAACTATTACCTCAAATCAATGTATCACCAATAGAAGCTATCCTTGCTTGGTGAGAGCAGTAGTTATTGATCATAGCAGCAGTAAATATGGATTTGTAAGTTTGCTTCTTGGCCAAAGAACAGTGCTACTCAAAACTAAGCTTTTTTAGTAGGCTAAGCTGTGGGAACTGCAGAATAAATGATAAAGGAAACATGGACTTTTCCCCAGGCTTTTAAGGTTAAATTCATTTGCTGGAGGGCTGCTTGAGATGTTATGTACCGTGTGCCCTGCACTAAGCCACAATGTAAAATTCATAACCTTCCCTGTTAAGGACATCACAGAGATCAAACAATAGCCATTTACTAGTTCCTGCATGAGGCAAGACACTCACATGACCACAAAATTTCTTTGTTATTATGCTCATAAGTGATTCAACTGAGAATTGCAGGTACAAGAGAAATGGAGAGATATTGTCGGTGCAGAGGGGGAAAAAAGAAGTACGTGCAGAGGTCACGTCTCTGGAGTGATGGGGCTGAATGAAAATGGCTCCATATGAGGAAAGACTGTCTGACATCCTCTTCAAAGTAGAAGTGAGACACAGGGAGCCGGAGGAAATGCAGAATGCTGAGAAGCAGCTAGGGGGGTTATTGATTAAGAGAGCAAGAGTGTGTGAGAGGAGACAGCCCAGGAAGGCAGAAAAAAGTAGAGGTGAGAAGGTGGAATAAAAGGATATCTTAAAGAGTAAGAGGAAGAGAAACAAGGGGAGTTGAAAGCGGGTTCAGACTCAATCACTAGGTAAAGAGGAAAAAGAAAGAATAAGTGGTTATTGTGAGTAAGACACAATTATACCTTCACATCTCCAAAGTAAGCCTCTAGTGGCTGATGAGCGGATGAAAGTGGAGTAGAAGAGCAACCATGAGAGATAGTGATAGTGAGATAGTTAACATGTTCCCAGCTATCCCCAGCACCCCTGCTGTCCCTGCCAGTCAGCAGGCACGCTGCTCTGTTCCTAATGAGTTGTTTACATCCAGAAGCAGAAGATCAAAACCTCACCTCCAAGTCATGGTTGGCAGCATCAATACCTCTAGATACATTAAGAATCTTTGGATTTTTGCAGCGAGTCCCTATTTGAAAAACAGGGGCAAACACATCATTACAGTTATAAGCACTTCTTTTCCTCCAGTTCATCCCTAATTCCTATGACTCAGATGCCTGGGGATTGTGTATGAGTCTTCTTTAATGACCAAGATTAATGTTAAGTAGCATTATGGTAATGGAGGTACCAGGCCTATTCCACTTTATTAAATAAAGCTGCTTGAAAATGAATATGATTATGGATTCTGCTGTTGTTAATGGAGCGTGGCAGAGAACAATGTTGACTTTTCTCCCCATTATTGTTTTGATATGATGATCAGGGAGCATTCTGCTGTGCCGTATTCTGCTTCATGCACACAAACTCATACACACAAGGAGACACAGACATAGGTTTCAATCAGCATCTTGTAGCATACAATCTCACATCACAGCAGGGATTTGCTGTGCCTTATGTATGTGTGTCTTTGGGTGTGCGCAGAAGTGCACAGCAAGAGACAAAGTAAGAGAAAGCAAGAGTTACTGTATGCTCTACTGCATCCCCAGCACCCCCCTCATATTTCAGCAACAATAGATTCATACTGCGCTTTGAAAAAGTCACAGTCCTGTAGTACCCCATGAAGATCTGCATTAGCCCAGAAATCAAAACTACTGCTGAGAGAATTTTATAAAAATGTACAAACTTCTCTTGGATTACAATAACTGAAATAATATGCCTCTATCCCCTTCGGAGGGGAACAAGGAGATTTTAAAAGAAAGAAATATGTCCAGCTGCCTGCTGAAAGCAAATGTTTCAAAGCATTACATGAAGATTCAATGCAGACTCTTTGACTCAAGCATTCGTTTTATGACAGCTGGTGAGAGAGGCTGAAATCTGAATTTGAGTGTTACTGTTGTTACTGGCCCAGCTTTTTCTTTTAATAAAACACGGCCTTGTTGGTTATAGAGGGTGATGTAGGTCTACTGTTGTAGAAAGTGAGCCTCTTATTGTGTAAGAAGTAACTTTACATTCAGATAGTCACAGCCACTGTGAAGTGCATTCAAATGGGACTTATTACGTTTCTGTAATAAGCGCAAAAGTTTTAAGACATGCAGCTGGTAAAATGACGGGCACTAGTTTGCTGTCCTGTAAGAAAGGAATTAAATCCCCAGTTGATGGAATGCTTCACTGGTGTCTTTTTCTAACTACACCCCACCATGCAGTTGGCCAAACAGTAAAGGTCATCAGCTACTAAGCCAGGCAATAGTAATATACAGCAGCATTTTGTACTTTTGAAGAGCCTTACAGATTAGATGCAACTGCTGAGTAAGAACTGGTGTATTTTTCAAGCTGAAACCTCCAGGGCTAAAAAATAAGAACTGCATTTCATAAAATGGCCACTTGCGGTTGGCTCCAAAATGAGTCAATCCAATTTTAGAGGAGAAATAAACACATTTACAGTCTGGCATGAAAAAATGTTTTTGGTCACTATCACCATTTTCCTCTTTCATGAAAACTGTACTAGGTGGATTTTTATATGACTCATGCATTTTAAACATAGTAAGACTTAGTTTATTCATAAATAAGGCCATTTTGGGTCGTATCTGCATAAAAGACACTCAGAAGTTAGCTGTTCTTTTTGTTCATTTTTGTTTAGACCATGGTTTCCAAAAGGCAAAATCACATGAATCACTAATGCAACTTGCTGTGTCCCTGTAGTGTAGTGGTTTACACATTTGCCTTATAAGCCAAAGGTCCGTGGTTTGGTTCCAGGTGGGGAAACAAGCCCCTCTCATGCTGGAGTGTTGCATCAGGAAGGGTATCTGGTGTAAAACCTCTGCCAAATTACTGATGCAGATTATCTGCTGTAGGGACCCCTTGGCAGAAAATACAAGGGAGCAGCCAAAGGTACTAATGCAGCTTGCTATCCAAGCCAGTAAGGGTTGGCTCATGACTCTTAAGCTCTACCCTCTCATCAGAAATTGGTCAAAAATGTCACACTTGACCATGAATTAACTGGTGGTGTCATGTTGGCCATGTCGCTCTTTTATGCACAGCCTACACAGCCAACAATGAGCATGGGAAACAATGTGAAGTAGTTGCAATGTCATTTATTTTGTAGTGAGTAATTCAATGAATTTCATTTCATTGTTCTTGTTTAAAGTGGTTACACAAATCATGCTAGAGAAAACTGACTTAATTATATAAACAAAGCATGTGTTAGGTCGTCATTATATTTTGGACAGAGAAAAAAGGGATGAATATTTGAATCATCACAGTGTACAGTCAAATCTGAATCGACAGACAAAATCTGGGGCAGCACTTGAAACATGAGAAGGGCCTGGATTAGGCAAGTGTTTGTTTCAGACTCACCAGCCGTATGTGTGCGTGTCTATATGCATCTATATAAGCATGCACACGTGTAGCTCTGAGGCTAAACTCATTAGACCTCACCCGAGCTTTGGGGTCTCACCTCATGGGATGACCTTCCAGTTGTTCTTTGCACCTTTTTTCTCTCACTCTCAGTTTCCCCCAGAATAAACCCCTCCCTCTTTCTTTTCTGCAAGTCCCCTGAGTCACAAACACCAGAGCACTTAACCTCAACAGGCCTTCCCCTCCTACTTAGCCTGCCCCGACACAGACGCAGCGTCACATCAACTCGGCTCATATTTAGCCCTGAATATAAAAGATTAATGGGAAGAGAGGGGGGAATCAGCATTTGGGTCTGCCAAATGCTCTCTGCTCATCCAGTCAGGGAGCTCTCTCTTGTGTTATCATGGAACTGTAGAGGGTCTGTAGTTTTAGCTGAAGTGCTGAAAGGAAGACGGCATCATGCCGAGTTTTCCACCCTGGTGTCACTTTCAGTTTACCTTCCCCTGCTGAGAATCCTCCGCCAATTATTTGGGCTACAGCACACACCGCTCTCCTTTCTGCAACAAACAATGACATCAAATACTGTGTCTTCTGGGATCTTTGAAAGGGGGAAAAAAATAAACTATCTTTGGATTTTCAACAACTTTCCATGAAAAGAGGAGGCCCCAGCAGCAAATTCAAACAAAATTCAAACATAGCAAGCAATGAAATTCATTGTGATACCCATGCTACAAAACCTACTGACTGCTTATTGAATATGCAGAGACTGTCGATAAACATTTAACTGAGTGCAGCTTCTTTATATGAAGAGATATAGCCCAGAGTAAGGTTACAAAAGGAAACACAATTGGATAAAAAGATAAATCAATGATATAAATATATTACAGAGCACCATCTATTTCCTTAAGCATTCTAATGTCTCCTTACAATCTCTTACCTGAGATATCATGAGAGAGACAAAGACAGACAATGATTGAAAAAGACCCTAAGCTCATCTCTGTATCTCAGATATTAAAAGCCAATATTAACCCTGTCTTTGTCACCCTATCATCATTGCCAGGGTAGGAAATACCCTCCTGAGAGCCGATGCATGTGTGTGCATGTGTTTTCCTGTGTTTTGAAGTGAAAGTAATTGGTACAGAAGCATCTGCGTGTACAGCAGCTGTGAAAAGGGAGAGGTCACTCATAGAGCATTGCTTAAAAAAAAGCTATTCCCTCATTTTGGGTGTTGAAAGGGGTTTTTAAAGTGCATACAGTATTTGTACTGTGTCTAAGTGATGGAAAGATGATATAGGCAGAAGCAAGCTCAAGAAGCTGACTTCATCCAGTACAGTGGCATGAGCCCAATCGAAAAGTTTTCACATACATTTTCTGCCTTCATATTCAGAGCGTGAGAAGTTCAAATCTGTTAAATTTCACTTGCATGACTTAACATGCAACTTTTTTTAACCTACATGTCAATAAAGAACCTAAGTAAAACATCCCCTAAAAGCCAGCCAAAGGCAATGGTGACAGGAGAATGCTCTCAGAGGTTCAGGGGGACTTAATGGTAAGCATTTTGGGGATACAAAATAACTTCTTGGTCTTTGAACAGCAGTGGTTAAGGTTACAGAGCATTGCAAAGCTGTTTTGAGCTCACTCTCCCCAAAGACCTTGGGTCTCTTGTTTAGCACTTCCCCTCTTCCTTCACCAATACAACTACTTCCATCAACCCCTGAGATGCCTCAAACACACTTTCACAGAAAAAACAGAATATAAAATTACTGGGAGTGCTAGCTGTTACTGGAGCAACTGAATTGGGGTTAGATAACACTGAAAGCTCAACAGCAATGTGGGAATCACTCAGTGCAGGGTAGCATTAACTAAAGGTTGGGGTTTGGCATGGGGCTAAGAGGTGTGGGCCATAATAACAGAAGTGCTGCAATTTGCTACTCCCTGAAGTACTGTGTTGGAGAGGTCACATCATTCCGATTACAGTTATGAATGCATGAGAATGTTGGTCAATTTTAAATCAGTTATTATTATTTTATCCATGATGCAGACTGATATGGGTCTACAAATATTGGATGGATTGCATTAAAATCCATGGATTTATGTTACAGGAATTTATGGATGAATTTTTACAACTCAGACGATCCGAAACCTGGCTCTAGCATCATTATCAGGCCATATTTTTAAACTGTCTAGTATTTTAGTATATTGCAATAATTTCAAAACTAATCACAACACCTCAGTTTTACTTTCATGTTTAAATTCTTCCAAAGCTAATCTCAGTCAAGTCAGCTGTACTTTGTGCTTACAGCTAATTGTAGAATTGTGACAGAGAATTTCTAAATTGAGAACTCCCAGTCTCTGAACCTCCAGTTTTATAGAGGATATTTGTGAGATAGGCCAGAATGGATTGGGCTCTCAGCCATATGAGCCACTTTATGGCATTTGCCATTTTGATTTCACACAAATCAAACAAGCAGCAGCAGAAAATTTCGAGCAGCAGCAACCTGATAGCAGTCACCACTAAAACCAGCTGCTTCCTCTTACATGCACAAATAGTTTCTGTTTTGATTTATTAATATTCCTAACATCTGTTGTAGTTATTGTTTTAAAACTGGTGCCATCAAGGGAGTATGTCTTCTTGTAAATCCTTAACGGATCAATTGGCATACATTAGCCCTAATGTTTTATGTTTTATCTCTTGTAAGAAAAACATTACATTAGTAGTGTTTCATTTCAATTCTAACATAAAACCAATAGTAAATTTGTGAAAACTAAAATAAAATTCAGGAATTTGTCTAAAAGTAAGCGCAATACGTTTTTTAGAGGGTTTTTTCCTCCTATTCATTGAGGACTATCTCACAAGTGCACTATAGTACAAGATAATAGCAAGATAAAGCGCTGGTGGAGAGGTTCTTTATCTTTACAATGAATTAAGAGTATAGACCCATAATATAACTTTATAAAAATGGACCATATAATCTCATGCTATTAAATCTCATTTTTGTCACAAAAGTAAGCAAAACCGAAATAAGTTCAGGTCCAAACACACATTTCTACCTCTTCCTACTCAGTCCAGTTGTAGCCCTTTAACCCCTGGACACAGCACCTTATTCATTATTCAGGTAACATGGGACTAAATTGATTTCCTGCTCTCGCAGCTCACCTCTCACCTGCCTCTTCTTCCTCTTAGATAAACATTCCACACAGAGTGCAAAGGGCCCAGCCACACGAGCAAGTATTCAGGGGTATTTGGTGGAATAGCCTGCATTTGAGCTGGTTTAGGGTTTCACATAAACACACCTTGATCCCTAAATCTCTGCTAAGCCTGTTTCAGTTTCAAACAGCAGGAAAAGAGCCTGTTCAAACACTTAGGCAGGCAGGCTGCTGAAATGATCATGTACAGTACAGAGACTACATCTGGTTGAAAAGACCAACTGAATGTGAATGGACAGAATTTTGAAAAATCCAAGGCACGACTCGGTGTACCCGTGTGCATGTATGCATGTGCGCGTGTTTGGGGATGTGTGTGTGTGTTCATAACCCCGTGCATGTATGCAGCTGCTCTCCCCACAGGGATCCACTCCTTCAGACACATTTTCACCTCATCTGCGTTTAAGGGCATTAATATTGCACCAGTCATGGTGGCAGGGTTAAATGGATGACTGGCGGGAAAGAGGGGGGCTGAATGTCAAATGCAATCCCTCCACTCCTCCTCGGTTCCTTTTCCTTTCCACTCCTTTTTGCTCTTATCTGGTATGACATGAAGAGTGCAGGGGGATGCTATAGCTGGTTCTCCACAGAGACGTGCTCCATGGGCCACAGCAACAGCATGTGTTCTCTGTTTTGGGAAATATATGATCCTTTTCATCTACATTTACATTAGCACCCCCCACTGTTCTAGCACTTTCCTTCACTGGGCTCTTCAACTCTCTATGAAAAAGCCTACCAAATAAAGAAGGACATTAACTGGATGCAGTGTAGACCTGCAAAGGCAACCAGTGTAATTTCAACATCAAGAAGGTATATTATCTAATTAAGAAAGTCAATTTATGAGATTTTTAATGTTGTAAAAGTTGACCCAACAGACCAGTATAGTACACACAGTTTTTCGCATTATCTAAACCATCCCTATCACATAAATCAGCCCTGCTGGGACTACGGTGCTATAGAACCACCAAAGTCTTTTATGTTGGTTCTGTAATTAAGTCCCAGTCCTACCATTGAATTAATCTATGAGACATTAAGTGGGCTGATTTAAAAGAAGAAAAAAAGAGGGGCGAGGTATGGCAACCCAAGGAGACTGACATCAGCGAGGTCACTCTAAGGTTAAGTTAACAAGCATGAGCTTCTGAAAAATTAAAAGCCTGAGTTCACAAAAGCTTTGCTCCAAGCACAAGTGGCAAGACCTGGAGGAATTGTGAAAAGACTAAGGTGAAGATGGGCATGCAGACACACATCTCCTTCACACACATGTGTTAATGCACTCAAGTGTGTTGATCTGCTTCCACATGGGTAACCCTGCAACACATGTATTGACACACACTCATTCCTCTTGCACAAAATTCACGCAAACCATTCCCAGTGATTGAGTACTCAGTGGAGTGAGGAGCTCCAGATACACACCTACAGGACAGATGCACTGATAAAGCAGCTGATGGACAGATCATATCTCCTTCTCTCTGGTTTATTTCTTTCCTCCTGTCTTTGTTCACACATGCACACGTTAAGCAATAGATGTGCTTAGTGAAGTGTGAGGTTTAAGCATTGTTATGCAGGGTCATGGGGAGCAAGGCACTGGTACATCATCTGTGAGGTGTTATAATGCCAATTACTAAGTGTTAGAATGCCAATTACTGGAAGGCTTATTCTGTATCATAGCAGAGTCACACCCAAAGGTTAGGTGTCAGATAAAAGGAGGGGTGCAATGATATAAATAAATAGCCCTTTACCTTTTATAGATAGATAGATAGATAGATAGATAGATAGATAGATAGATAGATAGATAGATAGATAGATAGATAGATAGATAGATAGATAAATAGATAGATGTTATTTCTGAATTACTTGCAGCTAAATGAGTCATTGGCGACCTGGTGGATGTTAAGGTTACGTTAAACATTTCACTGTGTTTCTTTTTTATCCTTGATGGAAAAATGTGACTGCTATATTGCTTATTAAATGCCTCTCACATCTGTCAGCAGTGGCTTGTCTGTAAACAAACATGTTTTGACAGCAGAGATTCAATGAGTTGATACAGAATAATGAGTCAGTTAGTCAGTTAGGAGGAAAAACAAAGCTGCCGAGCCTGTATTATTGACTGTCTGCCTCCAGTGACAATACAAGCACTTTTGCCCATCTCCAGCCAAAGACTACATTTAGAAAGAGTTAGTTAACATAAAATTATCTCTATAGAATCTCAAAGAATTTGTCTGTGAGCGCTGAAGACAATGAAAAATGCATCATACACACTTGAAACCTTTATTTTGAAGTTTTAAGTACGGTGTATTCAGAATGTCCTTGGGGTACCCACTGAAAATGTTCCAAATCCAGATTTTCTTGACATGTTGAGCACGGGAGGATAAAAAGTGGCATTCATCATTCAAAACTAACTGAGCCTCTCTTTTCCATCGTCCCAAACCATATGCCATTTCATTTCATTTCATTTCATGTGTGCTGTTAAAATGAATTACATGGTACTGATATTCATCTCTTGTCACACTATTTTTAGATTTTCAATACAGCAGTTGCCATTGTTTGCTGAGGTTTAGAATTCTGCAGTGAGAGCTGAATCCTGTGTGGGTTAAACAATCACTGCGATTTAGGTGGTCAGATGTGACTGCATACCAATCTTTTTTTTTTTTTTTTGTTTTTTTACATACATTACATTCACAAACAGACTCATCTATACTGATGAGCCTATGAAGATTTGACATGCACTACAACAAATGTAGCACAAAGCATACCTAAAATACAGTAAATGAGGGTGAAAAGCCTATATTCATTTGTTTGATTCACTGAACTGGATGAAACAAGCATTTTCCTGTCTGCTTTCATCAAGGTGCAAATCATGAGAAGAAGACAGTCCAGACAAGGTAATTGAGAGTTATTTTGGAGAAGGAAACCTATTTTTGTTAGGACGTTATTGTATTAGGGTCATGATATGAGATTTTCACTACATGTTCATAGTGGCAAGACCCTTTCTATGTGGAGTTTGCATGTTCTCTCTGTGCCTGTGTGGATTTTCTCTGGGTACTCTGGCTTCCCCCCACAGCCCAAAGATATGCATGTCAGGGTAACTGGCAACCCTAAATTGGACGTAGGTGTGAATATGCCCGTAGTTGTCTGTCTCTTGTTGTTAGCCTTGTGATAGACTGGCAGCTTGCCCAGGGTGTACCCCACCTCTCACCCTATGAGCTGAGATAGGCTCCAGTTCCCCCTGTGACCCTGAATTCGATAAGCAGAAGAAAATGAATGGGTAGATGGATTTATAGTGCCCAAAAGGATTTATAATAATGATAATATCACATTATCTATATGAAATTTGATCAGTCACTATCAGTCCTCTTTAATTTTATTAACTGCAGTCTTTCATGGCTGAAGTGGTTTGGTACTGGGCAGTGCAAACCTGGTTGGTGCAGGTTACATCTGTCATATCAAACAAGAATAAACACTTGCCAGAGTTAAATTCAGAATGTAATAAAAACCAATAAACAAGACAAATAATTTAAAGAAGGATTTTGCCATACCTCTATGAGCAAATGTCACTGATATATGCAGTAGTCAGTTAGCGTAAAATTTATGTTAAACCTAATACAAAGCACAAAATTGTAGTGACAAAATCAGACCAGCACCAAGCTATTGAGACGCACAACGTATGATGCAGTTTAACAGAAGTAGCATTAACTTAGAGCGTGCCAAAACAGACAGGAGCAAATGAACAGACTACAGATCAGTAATTAAATGAAGAATTGAGTTCTCATCAGTTCATCTGTCCCCGGGGCTTCACTCAACAAGATAACAACAGCCTAGCTACACCTGTATAAACGATGTAGCCTAACTTAGGACATTTGTTGTTGGAAGTAAGTGTCTTCCAGTGTACAAGAGAAGTAACCGCAGCAGCAGAAAAGAGGATCCTCTTAAAGGTAGTCACCTTAGTCAGTCGTAAAGTGTAAATAAGCTGAGGCTGTAGTACAGTATTTACTAAAAGGAATGCGAACTGCAGCAAAGAGCAAAAGTTAGTCCACAACCATAATTGAAGAGGGGCTGGAGTATTTACAGTATTATCATATTTATATTAAGATGATACTGCTTGAATATACCAAAAATTATAATCATGAATATCTTGGTCAATATTGTAATCTAACACATGATTTAACACAGCTATTCATTAACTTGACAAGCATTATGCATGTCTTTTTATGTCTCGTCTCAGAATTTTAAAAACAGTTAAAATAAAAATAAATGAATAAATAAAACAAGAGGTGAAGGTGTTGGGCACACAGGGTCATCCAGCAGGGAGTTGGCCCTGACTAGAAAGTGAAAGCCTGGTTCTGCAAGAACATCCACCGGTCCCTGTCAGCCCACTTCCACCAAGGTCAGTCTGAGTGTGCAGGCAGAGGCAAAGAAAGGCACAGTGGACTTCGTGCCACGGGAGACCTTCTCAGCAGCCCCAGAACGAGTGACAGAGAGTGAAAAATCAGCTAACTGTCACGTGAGAAACCTGAGCATTCTGGAGACAAAGGCAACTGTTAATATTCCTACCACAGATGGAATATTTCACCTACAGAAACCTTGTAAATTTTTACTTCCTCTAGATAGACCCTGTTAACCAAAGGCTCTCTTTTAGTCATCTTTCGTTGTAGCTGAAATAAGCAGAAAGAGTGTTGGAGCTTTTAGGGAGGGGCAAAAGCTGAGCACTATAAAGGAGTGCACCAGGTTTACAACAAAAGACAAAAAAGAGAGCTTTGCAGAAAAATGAATCCAAAAAAGTTATTGTTTGGTTTTGTTTTGAAAATGCTGGGAAGACAAAATTGTAACTGAATGTAAAATTCAATTAATCAACATTAAGATGCTCAATTTTCCATTTTAGTGGTTTTATTATTTGTGTAAAAAAGTATCTTCCTTTCTTCCCTTTAAAAATTGATGTATAGCTTATAACACAAATGCACTATATTTGTAAGGAAATTATGATTTAACCAAAAAAGAGGAGACTCAGATTTGCAAAATAGTTTGCCAGTTTGCACATCATGAAGGAATCAAAGAGAAGCAGACAGCTCAGTGGGGAAGAGCAACCTTGAATTTATCAGCAAAGTCAAATTTAAATACCTCCTGATTTTCAAAACATACATCAGTCTCTCTTTCTCCGTCTCTACCCACTCGACTTTGCATTCATTTGGAACCAGAGAAAAACAGGAACTGTGGTGAAATGGTGAAGGAGAAGAGTGTGCCATTTATCCTTCCAGCTCCAGGTTAATTGACAAGATAATTACAAGACTGAGGCGAAGGATGAAAACTGACAGGGGTGCAAGCGTGCATGTAAGTGCATTTTTAAGACAGAAGCGTAGATGGGTTCTTGAACATGTGCACATGGTTTGAAGTGCAATTCATTATGCTGGCAGCTGTATTTGTTTATTTGTAATGAGCGACTACATAGCTCATTTTTTTCATGGGAAACTTGGCTGCAGTCAAGCTAATCTACTCTCTAAAACATTGCAGCATTTTTTTCACACAGTAGCCTTACTAGCTAAGTTGTTTTTGTAAAAAAAAAAGTATGAATATAATCTGATGACAAGACCAACGAGAAAAATGAAATTGCTGACTTGAAATGTGAAATTATTCAGGCTTGTACATGGCGTCGTATCCAGATGGATCGAAATAATTGTTTCCAATGCAATAAAGTGAATAATTTCAATAAGAGTTTTGTTTAGAGCTTTCTTGGTTTTCTAAATTAAGTTAAGTCAGTCAGGACAAGTATGGTCAAAAGATGATTGTTATTTTCATCCTTTAATTTATACTTGACAGAGTCAGTATGGCTCTGTTCTGAAAGGCAGGGAGAGTAGCAGCAAGACCCCTCTACAGAAGAGAGCATCACTGACAGAAGATAAGACACTGATTGAGTCAGAAAATGCATGAAAGGAGGAGCTGGGCAGATGTGTTGCAACTGTA
>VUQH01018387.1:2050-25029 GCA_015106775.1 Etroplus canarensis | reverse complement strand
TAGCTTACCTAAAGCAACGCGTGTAGTGTAGGTGAAATTTATCAGTTGGCTTTGCAGAAGGGTGATAGCTGAACCATCAGCTGATGTGAGCCAGCATTAAGATTAGCTGTCATGAACTGATCTGCCAAGCAAGAGCGTATTATTGTAGCCAAGCAGAATTAATGCTTTGCTCAATTTTGGTTGTATATAGAAGCAACAAAGATATTAAACTCTTTAAGTAACACAATGTACGATGATTGGCAAGTATGGGCTCTGTAGTTGCCCTGATCACCTATAAGCAGACTTTAAATTACATGTGGTAAGATTAATCCTCATTGGCTATTATTCCATGGCACCACTCTTGAGGAAAGCTTATTTCACAAATCATAACATTATTGTTGTGGCTGTTGTAGAATAATGAGATATTGTTGAAGCCCAGGTGATATACAAGGAAATCATCTGAGTGTTAATTTAGTACAAATAACTAAATAATTAATGTGGCAATAAATGCAGCGGATTTTAACTTTTTCTAGCATTTTTCAGAAGAACTAGACATCCAGCTTGCCAAAGGGATGTCAGTGAGTCATTCATTTTGTCCCCAGGGACTAATACTTCTCATCTCTGGTGTCCATTCTCTCAGTGTCACTCTATTTCTGGTGGTACAGCCTTCTTTCTCTCTTTTTCAACAGCTGTGGAGCAGGGTTGGGGTCAAGGGAATCTCATGCACACAAGGATGTGCTACTGTTAAGCTTGAATGCAGCTGAGGGTGTGGAGTCACTGGGCTGGGTTTTCCCATGCCAATAGTTAACTGCTGACTGAATCTGAAACTGTGGGGAGATTTTCACTGCCCTCTGGATCCCTGCGCTGGCCTCTGGCCCAGAGGCTGTGTCTTCTCCCCTGCTGGGACACTCAATGGTTTCTGTGTGTGTCTGTGTGTATGTGTTGAGTGTGTTATTGGCCAATCTCAGGAGGGGTTCTGTCAGTCAGTCATAAGCCATTCAGCCACCAGCCTCAGCATTGCAGGCTGCCAGGCCCTCGCCAAGGGCAAGTCATATGTCTTTAAAAGACAACAAACTATGATCTTTCCCATTCACACTTAAAACTTTCTTATTTTCCCTGATTCTCTTCTCTTCAAATCCCCAATTCTTACTCTGAAAGGTACTTTCTCAGTAAATAGATCTCCCTGCCTGTTTCTCCCCCTTATGTGTTTTGAGCTCACAAAATTACTGTTTGCCTTTGTCCCTCCCTCTTTCCATCATCCATCTAGTTTTAGGGTTTGTGTAGGACATCTCCTGCAGAGGAAGTTGAAAGCATTCCTCTGCCTCCCCTATCATCATGGGTTATTTAATAACTATCCAAATAAAGTCAACGACAAGTTCCACCCTCTTTTGTATGTGAGGCCCATACCCCTTGCCCTCAGGTCTGATGAATGGGACCATCAGGCATGCCAGCTGCCCCGGAGGTGAGCAGGCTGCCCCTGCCGGGCAGCCAGGCCACCGAGCCAGGGGGAGGAAGTGGAGCAGAGTAGAGGAGAGGCCAGAGCAGGGCCAGCATGCCAGAACTCACACCAGGCAAAGCTTGGACAGAAAGAACTAATGGAAATATGGAGAAGCGTAGGGAGGGCTGTGAAGCAGAGGGGTACAGGATGCACATGCAAACAGGGGGCCAGCCTGGGCGCCAGCAACGCAGTGGGCAGAATGGATGCACTCACAACATGGTTTTGCTCACAGCTTGCTCATGACTTTCCACTTCTCTTGACAACAGTTGCTCCATATTTTACTAGGCATTACATTCACTTGGTAACTTATGAAAAAGACACATTTGCATTTTTCCGGGATGTTTTGCATAAATTAGTCAAAATCCAAATATTTTAATTGATCATGGATAGAAATCAAGATCATACTGTATACCAAAAGCTGCAGCAACATCTTATGCAATGTAATATACGCTTAAGTGCATGGATTACATTAAGTAAAGTTTTTATTGCATTTAGAATGACACGTTGAAGGTTTGTTTGCACGTGTGTCGTGAAAGTCATAATCAGGGGAAATGGGGCAAGGGTAAATGGCACTGTATGGATCCTAATTTGAGGAAAGTGGGCATGCGTGCATATGAATTAATCTGCAAGGACACTCTCATGAATCAAAAATAGGTTGATAATTAGAGAAGGCTAGGCATGGGCATACAGCACAAACACATATGAGTGACAACTGCTCCACAGCTGGCTCTTTATTTCTAAACCAGAATTGTTCATTAAACATGATGAGCATCAGTTACTGGCAAGCCAAAGCTGTTTCCATACTACCTGCCGTATTTCTTTACTCTGCCCACTTTGACAGCTTATGTGACCACCTCCCACCCACTCCCACTGCCAAATAGCCATGTCCTCTATTCATTACACCACAGTTTCTCTCCGCTCCACTCATATAGATACTGCCAGGCTTGGGTCTGTGGTGAAGACACGCAGAGCTGGTAAATCGGTCAAAGTAACAAAACTGGCTACGAGAAAATTTGACTCAGTGAATAAAGAGCAGAGGCCAAATGTTTACCCGACACATCATGAATCTTGACATGAAAGAGAAAAATGTCCACGGTGAGGGACTGTTATTCCACAGAGGAATGTATATTAACCCTGCATAAGACATAAGGCTGAGCCAAAAAAGAACATCCAGTAAATGACATTCACAACATAATTTTCCTTGATCTAAGTTTCAAGGGAGAGTCTGGTTAGATTTACGCAGTTTTCCAGGTTGAACCTTTGGACTACCTTTGATTTGCTGAGGTATATTCCCTAGCAGCCGCTGGGTTAGCTGGTTTGCTACCTGTTAAAAAAAATCTTTTATCTCCATCCAGCTCACTTTCTCTCTTTACGTTCCCATCCCTTGCCACTAGGGAAATCTTTATTTTCATATCCAAGCAAACATTTTATAAATGCAAACAGGCTCTGTAAAGACATCTTCAGAGGCGAGACCTGCCCAGTACCTGAAAGCATAGAAGCACGTCTCTCCTGGCCTCTGCCCCCAGAGTAAGCACAGCTGTGTTGAATATTTCCCTCACTCTTCAGTTCATTTGAGGGTGATCTGAGCTCAGTTAGCCCCCAGGACATGGAGCAGTAAACAGGCCTGACTATCAAAGCAAACCACCCCTGTCAGAAAGACTTGAATATGAGCCTCTGACCACTGAAGCTGTGGATGCAGGCACAAATGCAACAGCGGGGCAAAGCTCAAAGGCTCCTTGACAGCAGCCAGTTTGGCTTAGTGGTATACAGCCTGAAAAAACAAAATTCCCTAAACCATCAGTGAGCAGCAAGATTGCACATTTACTGTAGCTATTACTGTAATTACTGCAGTCTAAATCAGAAATGGCCTTAACTAATGTAATAATCACCCAGACAAATTAAATATGTCAGTTTTTTTTTAATTTTTTGGGGAAAAAGCTATAGCTACAACATCCATCCATCCATTCATCTGTTTTCTTCCACTTATCCAATTCAGGGTCGTGGATAGGTCGCCAGTCCATCACAGGGCCAGCACAAAGAGACAGACAAGCATTCACACTCACCTTCACACCTAAGGGGTATTCTCTAATTAACTTAACCCCCTTGCATGTCTTTGGACTGTGTAAGGAAGTCAGAGTACCGAGAGAACCCATGCAAGTGGGATGAACATGCAAACTCCACACAGAAGCTTCAGCTACACATTTAAAAAAATCTGAATGATGATCATGAAAAGCAGCAACAGTAGTAAGATCCATAATTAATGACACCATGTATTCCTTTGCATCATATCCAAGCCGTGCTGACCCATCATAGGTGCGTTGACAAGTCTAAAAAAATGTCTTTTTCATCCAGAAAATTGTTCACACTTAATTAAAAATTTCAGTCTACATAACTCGACAAAAAAATCACAGTGATCAGCAATTCAGCGTGTTTTTTTCCTGGATGGCTGAAAATGAAAGATCTCAGGGCCATCAAGGAGAAGTAAAATTTCATATAGCTCTTTTTACATTTTAAGGTTAGGTATTTGGCTGAGTCTTCATTGAAGAATAAGGAAAAGGAAACAACAGATTTAATGGCTAGTGTCCACGTGGCAGACAGGCTGGCAGCAAGGCACCAAAGCAGCTATACTGTGACTACCCACATCCTTAGGACGTCCCGTCACCTAAACACAGACTCGTGCTCCAGGGGAAATGACTGGATGCATTTAGCCTGGCTCATCACAGAGTGGCATTCATCTTCAGGAAATAGCATGCTCTGTTTGATGTGTTCAACTTGAGAGCGTCAGAGGAGACATAGCTAATGTCCTAACCACTAGCCTGTTGTTGGTTTTGTAGAGAAGTCAGTATAAACAAAAAGCTGGAAAGAGCTTCTATCTTTTGGATTTGGGGCATGTAACTACTTCCGGATGAGTATTTCCATTTAGTGAACCAGTGAGTGATTTGAGAAGCAAAAACTCCAGGTTCTTGTCATTATTTTAATCTCATATCATTTCATTGTGTAGAAGGCCACAGCCCAAAGGGTTGATCATCACCTCTGTCAAGTTTTGTCAACTTCTATAAATTTCTCTCTACTCACAGCTGCAAATTTTGGCAATATTATTAGAGAGCTAGTGTTAATTAATGTTAACAAGTTCATCACAATCTGCCCAGAGTAAACAAAGATTAAGTTTAGGGAACTTATGCTCCACTAGTCTGACACACATCTGAAAACATCATTTCTTGGGGCAGTAAGAGTCGGTTCTTTTCACACATTGAGCATTAAAGAAACACATGTTTGATATAACTGTCTCCCTTTGTAAGCTGTTGAAAAGCATGGAGCAATAAAATCACACGGAAACACTGAGTTCATGTGTTTCTTTTACACACAGCTGGGCATGTTTTGCTGAATATGTCACCAAAATTAGCAATGATGTCAATGATGGATGTCCCTCGGCAGACTGAACTTCAGAACCTCACTTTAGGGGACTTTGAGTCTTTCAACATTTATCGGGAACAAACTCTTTAACCATAGTCATTGTGAGACAGGACTGAAATCTTTTTAATGTCAAAGAAATGACAAGACTGGCAGGGCACTATTTTAAAGGAATGAAAGGGAAAAACTATGGGGGGGCATTTAAGAAATCCACTGTGATATAATGTGCCCCTGTGGCCCTGACCAGCCTCACTCTTCACTCTTCCTCAATGTCTTTTCATTTCTCTGGTGTTTAACATGTAATTTCTGCAGGGGACTTAACAAGATCTCTGAGCCTCATTGGTTCTGCTGGGAAAATCCAAAATGACCACCTCTCACTGAGTCCAGTACTTTCTATTATTTACTAAGCCCATGTAAATACTTCTTCTTCTTGCTTTAAAGCTTTTCTTTCCAGTTATAGTGCCATTTCCTCATGAACAGCACAAAAAGCTAGAAAAAATAAACACTAAAAAAACTAAAGGGAGAGTGACACAGAAAGAAAGACTGTGGATGTGTGTGTTCTTAGTAAGCTCCTCAGAGGTGGGTGGGGGCTGTGAAAGGCCACACTGTTGATGTCAAGGCCAGTCAGCATCAAAGGGCTGATTCAGGTTGTGAGAGGAGTCTCTCTTGCTCTCTTTCTCTTTCTCTCTACACACACACATGCTCACACACTGTTCCACTCAGCCCCCTGAAGACCCCAAAAAAATATCATGGTTTACTGTTCCTGCTCACAAGTCAAAGAACAATATTTGGAGTTGATGTGTAAATTTAGAGTGCGAGCAATGGGCACAGAGTAATGTGGCTGACTGGAAAATAAAGTGAAGCTCTCCTTATTCCCCATCCTTCTACTTGACCAAAATATTTCTCATGGCTTAAGCGTATCATTCATTTTTATATTTACTGGCTCACTCAATGAATTTAACACTTTTAATGGTTTATATGTATGATATATACAGTCATACGAAAAAGAAAGTTTTCACAGGACTCTAAGCATTCCTGTGAAAAAACTAAGTACACCCTAGAATATAGCTTGTAGAACCATTTTAACTTGAATAATTTGAAGAAATAATTTTCTGTACGACTTTATCAGTCTCTCAAATCATTCTACAGGAATTTTGGCCCAGTCGTCTTTACAACACTACTTCAGTTCAGTGGAGGTTTGCGGGCATTATTTATGAGTATGATGTGTTTTTGATGATACACTGGATTTTGGGTTTTGCTAATCACGGCACTGTGCTTTGTGGCCAAATTTCTGCGTTTGGTCTCATCAGTCCAAGGATATTGTTCTAAAAATGTTGTGGTTTGTTGAGATAAAACTTTGTAAACCAAAGCCGTACTGCCTTGCTGTTCTTAGAAACAAGACACTTTCTTCTGGCAACTCTTACATCCATCCATTTTCTCCAAACAAGACATACTTGTTCAGTCTTTTTCCAACTACATTACATTACATAACTACATTAACAGGTTTAACATTGTGTATATGTGATAAGCCACACATGAACAGACCAGAAAACTGTGACGACGTCTGCTGTTATAGAGGCGGTCACACTTGCTGATGAGCAGTTCACCAAGTGCATTTGATCAGAGGCACCTGGCTGCTACTTACCATCTTAATTCCTACTGAAGTAGTAAGCATGTAGTTTTTCACAAGAGTGCAAAGTCTTCCGAAAACTTCTTTTTATAATTGTATGTTTACCTTTTATATTCCTTATTTTTTAATGTCTAGGTACTTAGAACTGCAACACATATTCCATAAATGTGCCGCACAGGATGTTGTAAAAATAAATAAAATGAAATGAAATAAAATAAAATAAAATATAATAATAATAATAATGATAATAATAATAATAATAATAATGATACATTTGAATCTGGTTTAGTTTGCATATATAAATAATATTTTTTCACTTCTCTTTTTATGTTCAAATCAAGTAGTTGGGAAAGCCACAGGGCTTACTGAGAGCATTAATTACACTGAACAAAGTGAATTAGACCTGTGATGTCTGTGTGCCAGTGTGCAAATTTATAAGTGTTCTTTAGTGTGTAGGTGTGTTTGTGTGTGTGTCTGTGTAAAAGGAGCATGGGTGGGGGTTGGGAGCATTTCTGTATGAATTAGTAAAGTTAGGCACCAGTAGCTACGCTACAATGTCAGGATGAGATTTAACAAGGTTTAATAACGAGCTTTAATGAGCTTAATTAGGAATCCATGCGATCCCCATGGAAACGTCTCAACCCCACAGAACCCAGCTCAGGGTCTGAGGAGCTTTCAATTGGATTACTGTGGATAATGTCACTGGGACACAACAGTGGAAACAAACAGAGCCCAATAGGACTGTCAGATTAGGAGAGGTGGCAGGTGAGCTGAATGGCAAAAACAAGGGATGGATGTCTGAGAGGGACTTTGGCAGTGGAGAAATACCTGCTGAGGGATGACAGGAGGACGAAGCAGAAGAGATAGCTGGAAGAACGAGCAGGATTAGTGTTGCTCAGAGATTTAAGTCTGCACGGAAGGCACAGGAGGATGATTAGATTCCACCACCTCTTCATAGGCTCAAATTTATTTATTTATTTACACTTCTTTAAAAAGCAGGTTGATTTCTTATATTAACAGAGTTACTGAGAAGTCAAAATAAGATAAACAGTAAAAATACGTAATTATCTTTATATGTATGTATAATTATGTTTACATCTTTAAAAATTAGGCATGAATAAAAACAAAGTCAGAAGAGACTTGTTTTTATTCATACCGCGCAAAAGACTTGAGGAGCAGAGCAGAGCCAAGCATTTATTCCCTCATCTAATACCCATGATTGTAAAAAAGAAATAGAAAATTTTCAAATATTTTTTGTTTTATATGTTTCATATGTCTCACAATTTGATATATATATATATATATACTGTCCAACTAAACATTTACTGTTGGAGGAGGAAATAGGGAGTTATTTTGCATATGGGTTCTGAGAGTTATGGAAAAGTGATAATAAAATAAATACATTAGAGGAAAATTATTTTTATGACATCAACACTGTTGTGGGAACATCTTTCGTTTATCTTTGTTGTATAATGTGCAGCATTGCACACTGGTATATTCTACACTGGCAGGAGTAATATTGCCACTCATTACACGTTAGCATGCCAACTAAAGATTAAAAAAACAACATGACCATATGATAATTTGATTTCGTTGTCCTGAATGTAGTGGATGAAAATGTAAATCCATTCACATTCAGACTGGTGAAGCATTTCATGGAACAGGTTGTGTCTTTCAGTCCTCTTCTGTCTCTCTAAGATTGGTTTGCCTTGCGGTGACCACAAGAAGGTTTTGCAAAGTGCAGCCCGACAATGACAGAGTGACCTTTCAGATAACCATGATAAAGCTGCCCATCCTAGATCTTACCTCTCCCTCCCCTGTGTGTGTGTGCACAAAGAAATGTGAACATGCACAGACATGGAGGTGAATGCACACAGGCATATCTGATGACCTACGCTCTAAGTAGATGAAAAGTTCTCCCTGAGGGATTTTTCCACAGGCACACACACACATGCACACCAACTAGACCTCTTCCCAGGCACAAGATCATGAGATGTCATCTGGCAAGCAGGGTATCATTGGGCCCTGAGAGCTGTGCAGGTCACAGAAGTCTCTTGGACAACACCGGGCATCTATACTTTGTCAGCCTTGAGTTGGGCTGCGCAGCTCATCTTTCACTATCTGTCAGCTTCTCTTGTGCCTGTAGCAAGTCCCTTCATCGTATTGCTATATATAGTTCCCTTGCTTCCCAGGATTCTTTGTGATGTCCTGCTGTGGTGGAAAGAGTCTGGGACTCATCATTATAAATCAGCCTGTTAGAAGGAATAAAATTTTAAAGAGCTTCCCTTTGGATTCAAAGTGAAGTCTCCATTAGTGAGACCAGAGCAAATGGTTGCTTGCATGGCAACACACAGCAAATCAACACAACAACCCTTTTAATCACCCTCTCAGTCCTTTTGTTCACCTCCACATCTTATTATGCTCTCCAGGCCCCAGTGATAAAGTGCAGTAACCTCTCTAAGGAGGATCATCAATGCAGGTATGCATTTACTGTATCACTGTGATCAAATATATGGTTTATTGGATCCTCTTAGTTCTCACCCCTTATCTTCTGCATACTGTAAAAATAGTTCAGATATATTTTTCTAACCTTGCATTTCTGCATAGGTCAAGGAGGATTAGCAGGGAGGAGAGTTTAAGCTCATCTTATCATGCTGTATTCTCTGGCAAGGGGCAGTACTGCTGACAGTACACAGATCACAGGCTTTGGGGATATAGGAACACCAGAAACAAAAACAGGGCCACACAGCAGGAGTGCCTAAAAAGCCACTGATTAGAAGGCAGAGAAGCAGATACAAAGATTCTGACAAAAGAGCATGCAGTGCAATATACCAATTTCAGAGCACACATACACTCACACAAACACTATGATTTCATGATTTCATTTTATGTCAGCCTTGAGGGAGAGCTGAACTCCTCGCCTCATCATCCCCCTTCTCGATCGCTCTGTTCTTGGCCTGCTGTACGCCTCCAGGGCCAGCAAAGGCAGCGATTAACGACAACACTGAGAGTGTGTATGAGTGTGTAAGTGTGTGTAAGGCCTGATTGTTAGAGCGGCCAACTTGTGTAATACAATTACAGAGGCTGCAGAGAAACTGCTAATGTGCACGCAGGCAGCTCCGTCAGATGGATCAGGTATTGAGTTTTCTATGCTTAATTCACTTTCCAGCACACACATGGGTGCATTAGTTAGATTAGAGTAGCGGGAGGGGACGGGAGGTGGGGTTGGTCTACCACCGAGCCAGGCAGATTTGTTTAGTGGTGGCTGTCAATTACAATCCTGACCCTTGCACTAAATGGCTGATCATCCAGTGGAAAGTAGACAAAAGCCAGACAAGATTGGTAAAGACATGGCCATTTGCTGCAAAAGATAACAAGTGGCATGTTGTGGAGTAAACAATGGTCAAAACACAGTGCATAATGCTTCACAATAAAACAGAGTGCTAGGGCCCAAGCAGGCAATGTGACCATCAGTAAGATTAGTGAGGCAATGTTATCACAATAATGCTGCAGTAATGGGAAGACACAAGGGCAGTGGTGGATGTGTACTTAAAATATGAAATGGAAAATAAATTATTTGACTGGCTCTTTTTAAAAGTCCCATGCAGTTTTAGAGACTGATTGTAGATGCAATCAGTCAAAAACTACTTAGCCCCTTCTACTCTTTGAAGATTGCATTGTGCCACATAAAAGCAAGACCATCTCAAATGCTCTCTATTGTCAATAAAATTGTATGTATTCTTGCATTGCCTTGGTTCTGTGCAGATGCTACTTTGCTATATTTCAGTTTTTATGTGCATTTGTGTTTTGAATTTCACTTTGAAACTTAAATAAAATGGATAAATAACTATTTTGGAGAATAAAACATTGCCATCTCTAAACTGTGATATTAATCTGCATATACTTACATATCTGAATATAGCCTACATTTCCATTATCTCACAAATTGACATTCATAACAGCAAATGTGAACACAGACTGCACAAGTCGCTATAGATCCCCCTACACAAACACACGTTGTTTCTGTGTCCTTCTGTCTATTTAGAGGCGTTACGTTTTGCTTGATTTTACAGTAAAGCTGGACCCTATCATCTCAAAAAATGGGACTCAGAAAGACTCACAATTTTAGTGAGGAAATCATTATAACTCTCTTCCAGAGGATAAACAAATTTAATATCACAGAAGCTCTTTTTTCTCCAGTAGCTACATGAGCAGCAGGAGGGGGCCTTCAGTTTCCACAGTAAACACCTCCCTCCCATGTAAACATATATAATCACAACAAGATGGCCAATGCACAACAGCTCGTAATTGTATCACTGAAGTAAGATGAGTGAGTTTTGAGAGGGGGGAGCATTGCTGCTGATTGAATTAAAATGTCTGCTTCACTCCCAAGAGACCACCCCAATTCAAAGGACAATGATTGTCTGCATGTAACTGGGGCCATGCAGTAACAAATAATCTTGTAAGCCTTTACAAAAACTCTTTGTAGGCACTGACAGTATTTTTTCCATCTGACACCCAGCTTCTTCTAACAGTGTGAGAGAAGAGAGCCAAAGGGAAAAAAGAATAGAAATGAAATGAGTAAAGTTGGATGTGACAGGCTGTGCAGAGAAAAGCTTTATCCACTGATAGATGTTAGACAGCTACATCCCCTCATTGTGACACATCCATCAAAGCGCTGATCACTTTTGTCCTCCCACATGTCCAACCCTTGTGTGTCAGAGCTGCTTTGACCAATCCATTTGACTTCAGACAGGACAGAGCGTTAAAGGAGTGACCGCTGACACTCCTTGGATTCGACATGCCCCAGTGAAATTCCTTCGACAGTATACTGCATCCTGTCAAGTTCTTATTAAAGCAAATGACAGTAACAGAAAGAGAATGGAAGCTACTGTGTAAATATTCTAGCTTGAGTTTTTCATGCCCCTGCCCCTAAATTCAATCTATGTGCGAGTAACTGCCAACTAGAAGAATGGCAGTCAAAACCAAAAACAGGTTGTGCTGGTATCTGGTGTTCCACAGAGAAGAAACACAATAAGGTTTGGATTACCCAGCCAAATTTCCCAAGAAATTGCAGGGGAATGGAAATATGCAAGTGAGCTGGTAATGCTCAAAGCTGCCCAGCCCTTACAAAACACTGGCTTGCTCAACATTGTTGTATTTGTTTACTGTATTTTTTCCTCTTCTTTATGAACAAAAAGCCACACAAAGCAACCCAGAATAGCTGCGGGTTAATGTGCCTGAATCCTGGATGCTCCTAGTCTGTTCATCCTGTGGGTAAAAGCCATCCAGCTTACAAGAGGCTCGTCTATTCCTGGCTCAGAGATCCTTGTCTCAATCGCCCCTTTTTCTACTCTTCCTTTGGCCGTATCAATGCTGTTGTTGGCAAAGTCTCATAATGAGCTTCTAAATAAAATATTTGTTAAAAAAAAGCAGTGGCAATAAAAAAAGGCAGCTTGTAGAAAGTAAGTCTTTGTAGACTTGTAAAAACAAAAATACTGTGATTTAGTAATGGGCAGCTTTCTAAATGCAAGAAGTAAAGAATGTGGGCATCAGGAGGGACAATTTACCAGGGTAATGTTCCTTCTTTTACATCGCGGAGGTTAGCCTCTGCCCGCCCCATCACATCACCCCAGTGTAACCCTTTCTGCTTTTACCTGAAAGATCGGCTTACCTCACGTCAGCCTAAAAACCATGGGAACCCCTATGCACGGCGTGTCACCACTGAATTATCGGTTTCCGCTGCACATGCTCCAGCATATCTGCAGCAAGCCATTATGGTGTATCAGTTTACAGTTAGTGTGCTGACTCCAGTGCAGCTGGTGTACTGTATGGAGTCATAGTTTACAGATGTCTGGAATTAGAGAAACAAACCTGTCATCTTACCAAGCTCAGCCATTTTTTTTTTCTAACTGAAATCTCATATCGCCATCAACTTAACTTGAGGGAGAGCAATTCGACAAAGGTTTCGAGTGTGTTATGAGCAATTCTCTTTAAAAACGTATGGGTAGGTTGGCAAACCTGGGCACTCCTGTGTCTTAGTGGTTAAGATGCTGACCATAAACCACAGCATTCACTGTTCTAGGACAGAAAGAAAGCCTTGCTCCATCTCTCGTATCATAGTACTATTTCTGGATGTAAAATAGTAGTTAATTAGATGTAAAGTCAGGGAATCCCCAAAAGCATAAGGTTTCATTCTGGGGGCCGTGAATACAAGTATAAAAGTATTTGAAAACACTGGTTCTCAAACCTTTTCTGCAAAACCTCTTTTCAGATGCCGAAAAAAATTCACGGCCCCCTACCTCATAATTTTTATCAGTTATTATCAATAAATAACATTTTAGCAACATTAAGGTCCACACATTAGTGTCACCAAAATGCCATATATAAATTATATTCATTGCCAGCCCTCACAGCAGGGGCCTGACCAACAATTTCAGAGTTAAACATTTGAGGCATTTATTCATATTTCTGAAATGCAGAAATGTATACTTTCAAGTCGGAATAGTATTGTAGTAGTAGTCTGTAAGATATTTTGTGTTCCATGCCTGGATATACTGGGAACCTGAGAAGGTTACACAGCAAACAAGAGTTGTGTTGACTGCAGAAATTTCAAGCAAGAAAGCTCATCTTGTATACAAAACATAGCCAATTCAGACATTTGACCTGGTTTAGAAAAAAACTTTTTTCCCCTCTCTGCATTTCACAACAACATCCATTATTCAACTTCTGCCTGCCTTGGATAACTCCTTGAAAGGTGCAAAGGCAAAGCACTCCTCTACTGCCAATACTTTATTGTACTGTACATATTTTGTAATACATTAAAATAAGCACATTTCAGCCAATGAATATATGACTGCACTCTTATCCAGACAATATCGTGCAGCTAGAGGGTAGTTATACTTGATTTTTCTATTTGTTTTGCCTTAGAATATAGTACAGTAAAGTTTGACATTTAGAGGAGTGAATTTTTCCCATTTACTCAATTGCCCTTTGTTAATATTAATCTCATCTCCATATCATTCAATAACATAAGCATGCGTACAAATCAAACACAACAGAGCAACTTATCAGCACTGCTTTTTGGTTTCCTGACAGATTCCCAAACAATAACAATACAGTACTGTTTTGTGTGCTCTGGCAAGCCCACAAACTGTAACAGCTTCAACAGTGTCCATTACATGTTAAGAGTCATAAAATAACCTTTCACTGTGGGGCTTCTGTCTGGGCCCCCTTTAAGCGAAGCCATTGAGCCTGCTCCAGATAAACACTGTCTGCCAGTACTTAGGACACCAGGGACCGATCATGGAGATATGGCACACACAGAACCACACAGGAAAGTGCTGACACCCAACAGCAATCTCAAACTATTACTGGACTTACAGTAAAAAAATATATATATAAAAACAGGGTTGGCAGAAGGGTGTTTGGGCCTGTGGTAGTAGTGTTAATGATGATGGTGGAGCTGTAGAGTTAACTCTGCTTTTAAAGTCCTGATAAATTCCACAGAGTTTGCTGAGACATGCACAGTGTAATTACAGAAAGAAAGGCAAGACAAACATGATTTCAGGAACATTTTTTTAAATATCCCTCTCTTGCATTTTGACTCATCAGGAGTATATGGAGGGTTGGGTGGGGGATCAATCATCCAACAGTACAATTGTGAAGCTTTAATTTAGCACCTCATTTAACTCAGTAAAAACAACAACTTTACAGGCTGGCATTCTGACACACATTTAATTCTGCCCCCTGGTAATGGTCTGCTCTGTTTAAAAGTCTGTTTGGCAGCTTTGTAGATAACAGATGGAAGAAAAATGAGGGGAATTATGAGAAAGATTGATTTCCTAGGGATGAATGGTCTGGTATTCAAACAGATTTATCTGAAACAGACTTTTTCGAACTCTGTTATTATTGAATAAACATACACGTGTGCATGCACACACTCTCTGTCACCATATGCAGGCAAACAAGAATATGTGCACACAAAGATACACACACACAAGACACTGTATTCATACAAAAAGCTAAGAAAACAGAAGCATGCTGAATTATGTAGGTCTGAATGAAAATATTGTAAAATATGATAAAAGTGAGGGCTGTAAAGGATAAAGCCAGGATGTTCTTCTCAAAAGATTTTAACTTTTCATTCCTGAAATCTAAGAGATTCAAAAGAATCTATAGGTAGAGATAATTACTTTTACAAAATAAGCAGAAATGTGGCTTACTAGAAAAATCCAGCTTTTCTGTAAGCCTTCTCCCCAATGTCTAGTAAAAATTTACTCTTTTTGAAGAACAAGGGCTCCCATTGTCCTTTTAGATGTCCCCAGCCCATCTTTAAGGAACCATAATATAAACCAGAGACTATAACTTCTCTTGTGGCATCTCAAAAGCAGACACAGGAATGAAGCAAAAAAGAGAATGAAGGAGGGGGATGGGCGGATAAAGTACCTAATTTGAGCCCCATAAAAAACAAGAAGGCACAAACATTTATCTGTGGCAAGGCTTTCATCAGATGCTTTAAGAGTGTAGAAATAACAGAGACCAGGATGCTGATAAAGTAAAGACAGGAAATGGGGAGCGTGGGTCTCCTACTCTCATGTTTCAGACGGCACAAGGGGTCCTATAACCTGCACCCTCTCACCCCCCCACCTCCACCCCATCCCCCTTTACCCCCTCTCTGTTCTGCTGACATATGTAGACCACAACCCTCCCCAACCAGACATTAGTGCAGCAACTGGAAACCACCACCCCTCTTCACAATGCAGAGATGAGACAACAAAATGAGAAAAACATTCAAGTCTGCAGGTATATGAAATGTGGAGAGGTTTCCACTTGGTGGTTTAACTAAATATAAACCATCTTCTCAACTCATTTATTACAGATGAATATTGTTCCTTTTCTTCAGAAGGGATTTCATATATATTTGCTTTTGTCTCATTCCACGAGTGAGGCTCTGCCTCTGAGCACAAGACAGGGCAAAGCCAGGATTAAGGGTTTAGCTTTGTCAATCAGAGTCAGAACTGAAATAAAGATTGCAGCTGTATTTCCATTCTGAAGACCAGGCTGAATTTCTACAGAAATATGAAATTTCAAGTGACCTGCATGTCGCTGAGGTCACATGTTCTGAGTCACCACTGATATCATCATGCTCACTGCTGCCTTTCTTATCAAAACTAAACATTTTGTGACACATTTTATAACACATTAATGATGGTGTCACAGTGCAGAGGGCTGAAGGAGTGCCCTGAAATATAGTGCATGATGATATTCATGTTCAGGATTGTTTTTAGAGCTCCTGTCTTTGCATTATCCTAGTATCCAAGTATCTGTAATTCAGCTAAAATGTGTTTAATGTAATACATTGTGGAATTTTTACTTCAAACTAACATTATTTGCATATTAACTTACTCTATATCTGCAGAAGTTCCCCAGTAAGGTATTAATGAAGTCTTATTTTATTTAGGTATGTGTGAACGCCATATGGACAAAAGTATTGGGCCTACACATTCCACCTACAGGAGCTTTTATGGCATCCTACTCTAAATCCTATTCTGAGGAGGCTTTCTACAAGTTTTTGGAATGTGCCTGTGGGAATTTTTCCCATTAATTCAGAAGAACATAGCGGTAAGAGAGGGCCTGACTCACAATCACTATTCTAGTTAATCCCAAAGCTGTTCAATGGGGTCAAGATCAGGGCTCTGTGAGGGCCAGCCATGTTCTTTGTGCACTGAAACAGTAAAGGGCCTTCCCCAAATTGTTCCCACATAGTTGGAAGCACTGAATTGCTCAAAATGTCTTGGTAAGCTGAAGTGTTAATATTTCCATTCACTGGAATTAAATGACCCAAGCCAACCCCAGGAAAACAACTCCATAGCGTTAACCTTCGTGCACCAAACTTTACAGCTGGCATAATGCAGTCAGGCAGGTACCGTTCCCCTGGCATTCACTGAACCCAGACTCGTCCATCAAACTGCCAGACAGAGAAGTGTGATTCTACAGAACACGATACTCCTGCTCCAGAATACAGTGCTGGCGTGCTTTACACCACTGCATCAGACACATGGCATAGTGCTTGCTGATGTAAGTCTTGCATGCAGCTGCTCAGCCATGGAAACTCATGCCATGAAGCTCCAGGCCACAGTCTTGTGCTGATGTTTATGCCGGAGAAGGTCTGGAACTCTGCAGTTACAGCAACTATTTGAGTTGGCAACTTTTGTGCCTCAGCCCTCAGTGACCCCAATCTGTAACCTGATGTGATCTATCACTTCATGATTGAGTTGTTGTGGTTACTAAACACTTCCACTTTGCAAAAATATTTCTGAAATATAGAGAAGAAATGGTTAAGTGCTTGCTTTTATAGACCTGTGGCAATAGGTATAAAATGGGTTTGTGGGCAATGGGTGTTTGTATGTAAAAAAAAAAAAGTTCAGTTCCACTAATGGTGGGCTTTAGGGTTAAAAGCAGGTCTGAAAGTTTTCTAATATTCAAAAATTTCCAGCCAGGCAGTGGTGCGCATGTGCATCCCCCCCAGCAACCCCAACCTAATCCTACCTCCCTTTATTGCTTGTTGAGAAAAATAATACAAAATCATCCACTTTTAAGCTAAACACCACAAAAAAGATACAAGAAAATACAAAAAACAAACCATCAACGCTCAATATATTTTCCCAACTGCCCCCTGATCATAATCAGCTCCAACTGAACTTATTATACTTTTCGTAAAAAGCTAATTTATGTTTCTTCTGCCACAAGTGTTCCTATAGGACCAGTATGATATTTTTGGAGAAATTTAAAGATGAATTGGAGTAATTTTGCATAGTACCAGTTTTTCACCTTGATATCCAATAACTGATTTAGACTAGGATTACCTTATACCTTTAAACTTCATAATGGCCATTTTTGGCCTGCATTTTTGGTCTACTGTTTAAACTTCTCTCATCTTGTTGCACCATGTAAGAGCAGTGGTTGCTGTTAAGTAGTTACCAAGATTGTTCCACACTCCATGCTGGGCCACAGAACTAAGACTAGAGGAAACAGAGTTAAAGGACATCAGGGAAATAACAGCATTCTGTTGGCCAGCACATTTTGCTTTTATAGTGTCTGTGTGACTACATAAGATTAACAGCATTCCAGGAGTGTCTCAAAACCCCCTAATTCTGTTTACTTTGCAAATTTGCTATAATAAAACAGCATGTACTGCAACAAAAAAAGCTCAATTACAGTAAAATACAAACAATTCTCAATTATAACAAACACGAGGACTATAAGAGATATTTTACTGTACTATACAAAAAAATGTACATTGTAAATTTATATATCTATAAGTAGTCTATAGGAAAATATACATTTATTCATTACTTGGTCTCTAGGCCTTTTTGTGTGGAGTTTGTATGTTCTCTTGTGTGCCTGTGTGGGTTTTCTCCAGGTACTCTGGGTTAATCCCAAACACATGCATGTTAGGTTAATTAGTCATTCTAAACTGGCCACAAGCATGAATGTAAGGTAGGTATATTGCTTAAGTACATAAAACAAAAGTGCTGTATGAATATATTTGAAAAACTACAGTGCAAGAGCGGAAAAAAATACCAGTCCTTCTCCATTAGATATTTAAAACGTAAAACAAAAATACAGAGACAACTATAAAGTGTTGGGTCCCTTCCACATATATTTTCCCATTTACCTGCATGTCCTTGACTGATTTCCTGTTAGGAACACAAAAATGCAAGAGGACATTAGTGGTTGAACATCAGGGGGGAGGCCATGGTGCCAAATTAAAGGGCAGGAGTGGAGTGTGTACTTAAACTCACTCATGATGTGCTCTGTCAGCCCTGCTGCTTATAATGGCATGAGAAGGGCCACTTAACTCATAATCACTTCTCTCTCTCCCTTTGGCTCTGTCTTCCTCTCAACCCCACCTCAACCCCTGATTTTCAGACTGCCAGCTCTGATCTTTAATCATAAATGAACTGTAGATCAAGAGCAGGGACAGTGGTCCACACCCCCTTCCCCCTTGCATAGGCTCCTGTAATCACAGGGCTCTTGGCTAGTAAGAGGCCAACAAGCCTTTGAATGAGAAAGGACTACCTCTAATGCATCAACCATCTCAACTTTGGAGAGCCATTTTCTGGCATAGGTAGGAAATCAGGTCACCACCACTATCATCGTCTTTACAATCATTATCTCCGATCTCATCCAGCAGCGTAATTGCAAGTGGGACCTTTCACACAATTATTTTCATTTGCTGTCCGTAGCTTACAATTTCTGCCTTATGATGCACTTTGACTTACCATATCCTTAAAAAAAGCATATCAAATGCACACATATAAACACACACACACACAATCTAGGTGGTACAATTTCCACTGTAGCAAGATACAAGTCACCCTTTCTGGCAAAGGCCTACTTGTCAAGTGCTGCTACTTGTGCCGAGCTCTGCTAATGGACTGCTAATAGAAGTGAATGTTGCACTGTGAAGCTCCCCTGTAGTTGAGAGTGTCACACAGGGTGATTAATGACACACTCTTCTCCTCCCCTGCCTGTCCCTGTCCTCGCTCCATATCTTGCTTTCACCCTTTTCTCTCACCGATCCTCTTTTGCCTCGAGGTCCCTCTCCTCCTCACCTCTAATCTTTCTGTCTCCCTCTGAAGTCCTTGCAGTCTCCTTCATCTCACTCCATTTTTCCTGTCTCTTTTCATCTGCTTCAGGATTTTAGCACACAGTAATCACAAGTCATTATTACATTTCCCAAAAATCAAGTTTACTTGCAAAGCAAAATTTTGAATAGCTTTAAATGTATCAGGCTGATCAGGGAATACATTTTAAAATAACTTGGGAAAACAGAGGCAGAAAGGTGCCTAAAACATCAAGAGCATAATTGTCATGTTTTTGTTTTTTTGCTGTTGTTTACAGGAAATTTTAAGGTTGAAACAGTCTGATGAGGAATTTACATTCTATTACCCTAATCATATTAAACAAGGTGGGTTTAAAGGCAAATTAAGGGATCTTAAAGTGGACCTATTATCTTCATCTCCGGGCCCATACTTTTCATGAATCATAATATAAATAATGATTTTTTTTTTCTTATTGTGGGTGTCGGTGCAGCCATCAGTTTATCTGTCTGAAACAAACTTTTTTAGATTTTCTCTCTTTCTTTGGATTTGTTGTCCCCAATAAACAGAAGGTTTGAATAGAAGGTGGGTGGGGCTGCTGTCCTCACAGCTGTAACTGTGTGCCTGAGACAACTACACTAAGAATATCTGCTGTCTTTGACATCCTAAAGATACAATAGTATAGAAACAAAGCATTTACTGGAGTCTAAAGCTTGAGCTTTTGGCTTTGTGTGAGCTGTATGCATATATATATACACATCGTTTTAAAAAAAATTGACCAGGGGCTCATTACAGAAGAGAACATTTTCCAAGGGGTCCCTTGAATTTAGGAGCTTAGCATTAAGATACGGACAGGCTTAAGTCTTTCTTCATTATGGAAGGCTAGCAGCAGATATGCTTTGATGCATCATAAATGATGTGAGTGATTTTGTGAGACTGACATGATGTATCACAACATTAGTTTATTTTGGTCCAACGACAATGATGGAGGGAGTCATAAACACAACATATTTTTTGTTGACAAAAATGGTCATGATCTGTACATCTTCAGTTTTGATTCACAGAAAAACATGCAAAGGAACCCCTGGATATGGGTCATGATCCCCTAGGGGTCCCCAAACCCCACTTATCTGTAAAATATGCCTAATTTAGACATAATTTATTAAGACTCTAATATATTACAGGATTTAGCACTCCTCCACCAAATTTACATTGGGAATCTGTGGTAAAGATATTATAATCAGAAATAATTATGTAATATTATTCAACTAAGAAAAGTATATAATAATCAAATCATTTCAGTGTGAGTTAGATGGATGGCCACAAGTTTTTTAGACATAGAGGTTGAACTAAAGGGGACTATGAACGCATGACCAAAGTAATATAAAATTTTCACTTCAGGTCTGTTTACAATGACAGACACAGTATTTATGTCCACCAGCAGAGCACAAGATGTCCTCATTCACCAGATGAGTCCAGAACTGTTCCCAGCCCAAAATAGCAACCATGTATATTTTTGCTTTCATAACAATAGTCTATGACATCAAGTGGAGCAAGGAAGCAAACTCAGCAGCTACTTTTCACAGTAATTATCACTCACTACCAGCTCCGTCTGTGGCTTAAATCACAACCAGCATGCATCTCTGACCTCACACAGCCATACTGTGCGTACACTTTTTACTTTCCCTTCTTCCTTCACCTGTGCATATCACAATTCAATCTTAATTTCCTTCAGTTACATAAAATTGCTTGACTTTAAATGTGTCAGTTCATAGGTGCTGGCAAAGGCTATCATAGGAGGTCATTTCTATGCACTTCGTCTTCACACAATGTGCTCATTGTGCATGTAGGCCCCATTCATACAATGAACACTATGGTTGTAATGCTAGCAGCCTCAAGGGAAGTTGTTAGAATAATAATGAAAAAAATAACATTCACATTTATCTGCATTCTTTAAGCAGCACATACTGTAGAACTAGTCAGAAAGAAAGTGTTTTATAAGGAAAACAGAAAAGTCTTACTGCCTACGTACTTTCAATATTTCATATATATCTATAATATGAAGATATCCTTTAACTTTTCTCTCCATAAACAATCCTCAGAGGACACATCATCAGAAAGTGGAAAGGCAGGAGAGACAGAAACATGGAGTGAGAGGGAGAGAGAACGGCACTGTGGAAAAACTAACTAATCCCAGGAAGGCCAGCGCCCATGTATCCACTGCCTAACACAGAGATACACTATATAAATGCCAATGTTAAGGTCAACCATGGAAATAAAAAGAAACCAAGAAAGAAAACACTTTTAAAAGTGATTTTGCTTAACTTATCATCCATGAAACACAAGGATTTCCTAAGACGAAAGAGTATCTAGAGCAACATGTAATTTATGTCTCAATTTGTTGGTTTAAAAATCCCCCATAAACCAGCCTTCCTTCTTTTTCAACTGTTTACCCCTAAAGCATATTTGATATGAGAAATCTATAAAGAAGCCTCATCTGAGATTTGTTAGTCCATTTTAAAGTCATGGAATCATAAAGCTTCAGATTCAGTCGTTAGAACTAACAGCATGCACATATTTTGATCAATAATGAGATCATGACTATTTACCATGATTGCATCAGAGAGTGTCTTTTTAACAGTGGATTTCCTTTATTACATTAGACTAAAAAAATAAATACATATGAGCTGAACTAAACATGCCACAGCCTAGTTGGGATTGACTTTGGACTTTTAGAGAAGGGCAGAATTAGCCACTGTGAATGTACAGGGTGTAGTCGATTCACTACTGATTCACAAATTATAATTGAATGTGACACAATACTCATTTTATCTCAGTTATTTTGTCTTTTCTAAACTTTGGAAGAAAAAGCTGTAATTAAAAATACATTTTGATTAAATGTCTACCACATAATATCTTTTATAAGAGGAGGTATTCTGCATGGACAGCTTGACATCCTCCATTGACATTTAGTAATAACATAGACAGTACTGTACAGCTGTGACATTTGTTTCGGAAAAATCTGAATTATATCTTCTCTTGCACCAAGAGTTTCAAATCAAGCTGTTGTCAGAGCTCTCGGTGACCTTTCTGACATATCTGCCTATATCTGCCTATATCTGTCTCAACTTGTTTCCTTTTTGACAAGATCAGCAGGTTAATGAGCATCATCACTTCTTAGGGCTCTTTCTAGATGTGATGAGAAAGTACTCTCAAAGACAAAATAAAAAAAATGCTAAAAAAAACTGTAAATGTATCCAAGTATTCAAAACCAGAGGAAATATGTTCGAACAGCTCTAAAACAGAATATGCATGAAAGTGTTACAAGGAGTGCCTGGGTAAGTGAGCCACTTTGATACTAGTAGTTTCACACTGAAGAAGTGACTCTCCAGCGATTTGGAAATGTGTAGAGCTCATCAGTGCCCCAAAATAGTGAGGCCCATTAATTAGGCTCAAACAATGTTCTCCTAGTGTATCGACTTCTTAATGGACAGATAAGAACCTTGTTCGTATTCCCATCCAGTCAATGACACAGAGCTCTCTGGGGTTTTGGAATGGATATTATGTCATCTCACCATGCCCTTCAGAAACTGGACCTGTGCTGTTTTTTCATTCTTCCTCTCCCTCTCTTGCTCATTAACTATGTAGGAGTGAGATGAAGGTCTGGAGCAGCTAGATAAGGTTGCTCACAGACCGTCTTCCCTGCCTGGGATATGTGCTTAGACTTCAATTTAAGCTTGTAATGCCCCTGCATGAGTGCTGAAGCTTCACAGTGAACACCCCCCCCCCCAAAAAAAAAAAAAAATCAAAAAATCTAAAAACAAAAAAATAAAAAAAGAGCAAAAAAAATTAA
>VUQH01018386.1:31516-42055 GCA_015106775.1 Etroplus canarensis | reverse complement strand
ACTCCTGCCTGACCTCATCTGTCAATCTGTCCATCACCATTGCAAACAAGAAGGGGCTCAGAGCTGATCCCTGATGTAATCCCACCCCCACCTTGAAGCCATCTGTCACTCCTACTGCACACCTCACCACTGTCTCACTGTCCTCATACATGTCCTGCACCACCTTCACATACTTCTCTGCCACTCCTGACTTCCTCATACAATTCCACACTTCCTCTCTTGGCACCCTATCATATGCTTTCTCAAGATCCACAAAGACACAGTGCAACTCCTTCTGACCTTCTCTCTATTTCTCCATCAACACTCTCAAAGCAAACATTGCATCTGTTGTACTCTTTCGTGACATGAAGCCAAACTGCTCACACCAAATATTGACTTTCAAGTTCATTAGAATTGTACAAACTGTTTTTCCTTCTGTACAACATTTCTATTTCTGTCTGCACATGTTTAAAAAAAATAACTGCACCCATTTCCCCAAGTAAAATTCAAAGAAATGAGGGGTGGCTTAAGACTTCTGCACAGCACTGTATGTGGTTCTGCCATACCAACAAGAGGACATAACTGAGTTCAGCTCATTTCTATTTGCCAGAGAAGATGGCAGCATGATGACGTGGGACATTTTGAAAGGAGGAAATTTTCAGAACTGGTCAGTAGCAAGAGATGGAGGGACCATTAATTTGTCTTCCTCATTTGTCCTCAAACAATTATTTCTTCTTATTAAATCTCTTCTATGGCATGGATGAAGTGAAGAAAATTTAAATATTTTGTGAAGTGTTTTTTTTAAAGCAAAAAAGGAGTCAAAATGGTCTGCGGTGACAACAAAACTGTTGTTCCAGCTTCATTATCTCTTTACAGGATGCATGCAGATACTTAACTAGTGAAAATGGACAAATACCAGCTGGCGTTAGCTTCACTAATGTGAGGATTTGGTGCTTTTGGTCATACATGACATATCTGGACTATCACTGGACTCACGAGACAAAAGGAGGGGGGAAAAAAAAAACAACTGACAATGTCCCTTTGGTCAGTTGCACAAATAATCTGCAGATTAACATCTGAGAAACATTTTTCTTAACTGTATCCCCACAACTAATAAAAGGAATGTTTCCTTGCAACTGCACAAAGACTGAAGACAAAACAGCCTGATAATACAGTTGCTGTTCACACCACAGGTCTTTCTGGGGTTTCTTTTCTACTCCCCAGGTTGAGTTTTCAAGTAAATTTACTATATCAAAACATATATTTATATCTACTGCAAGATCTTTAGCACACACTCAGAGTCAAGACCTGATGTTTTTGGAAGGGTGCTGAATGACCGCAAGCAGGAAAAATCTCTGACTAACATAAGATTAGATTACAAGCAAATCAGTAAACTCCCTGCTTTTCAGACAGGACGGGTGTATTGTGTCAGGCTCCCAGCATGCATTGCAGCCTGCAGAACAGAAAAACAAGACGGGTGGTGGACGAGGGAAAGAGTCCAAACTCCTGACAGCTCAAGGGACTCGACAACAAGAGGACGAGTGAACAGACAGGACTGACAGCAGGTCCTGGGTCGGCCAGAGAGACTGTGAAAATCACAAGACCGAGGGGGTGAGGCAGGGGAAGGGAGGCAAGTCTGACACTCAGACTTTAGTCTCAGGGGACAGATTGAGGGATTGAAACAGCCCCTTACTCTAGATCTTCATCTTCCTACAACTCTCTATATCTTCCGCTCCTGAATCTGAAAGAAAAAATGTGAATCTGAGGATATGCAGAAAATCTCAATGGACTCATGACAAAAAAAGAAAGAGAGAGGGAAAGAATATTTAAATGAGTGGCATGAGGACAGGCCAAAAAAAAATAAAAAAAAAATAAACACAAAACATGGAAGAATGATGAGAAAAAAGGAAAGAAGGAAAGGCTGAAAGAGACTGGAGGGCAGAAGACTTACTAAGGGTCTTTCCTCCCTGGGTAGAAGGGTTGGCAGGCCCTGTTTTGGCCGTCTGCCGTTTGGCCGGGTCAATACTGACCCTAGGCAGAGAGGAAGAGCAGCAAGAGGTCAAGGTTAAAGGACACAAGAAGGTAAGGAAGACAAAAACACACTGGGAAGAGAATATGACTGAACCTAAAATGTCCTGAGGAGGAGGAAAATAAAGAAAACTCATTAAGTTACAAGATTTGATGATGAAATTTTTAGCAGAATTGTAGGGAGGTCCAAACTGGACAAAAATGAAGTAAATGCTTATTAGACAAATCAAAAATTTAACAGAATAAAAAAAAGAATATTGTTGGTTAAATAGTTTAAAAGGAGAGTAAAGAGATTTTTAGACTTAGCCTCTAGTAATTCATAATACACACATTTATTTTTCAGCTCTTTTGTTTGTTCTTTGTTGCCTTAAAATAATTTAAGTCTTCCAAATTTTCTGAGTGAAAATGAATAGATAATTAGTCTGTTATTTGTCTGAATGATTAAAGGAGTTTAAGTAAAGCTGAATACTTTTGCTTTTGCAGATTTACCCACTGTGGCGACTCCTTGGGGAACTACATGGGAGCAGCCAATTTTTTTTTTTTTGGACTCAAACTGCCACTGGGGGTTCTAAACAACTGCAAATGACAGGCTGAGTTTAATTTTATTTGACTTAAAATGTACAATCCAAGTAATTAATGTAGAAAATTAACATGTAAACTGATAAAAAAAAATAGATTTTGCAGATCTAGTCCAGATCAAAGCTTGGTTCAGAGTTCACCGGAAAATAAAAGGTCTTCTCATTTATTTTATCAACAGACGAAGTAAAAGACAATTACTAACTTCAACCTTTTGTTTACTTACTGTAAACTATAGTTTATCGCTGTATTTAGTTTTATTTTTGACTTGCCTGATAATCTTTTGCAACATTTTTGTCACATTGGGGGCTCCATAGAAATGAGGGCAAACACAAAAATCCAAGTGAGACACTATGAGTGAGATGGCAGGATGGTGATGACACCCAAGCAGAACCAACATGAGGCTCTGGATGATGCTGATGATTTTGATGACGTTGCCAGGGGAAGATGACTGTCTACATATCAGCCACCAGAGGGAGCCATGGGCCTCAAGAGAACTCCCTGTGAAGGCCACAAAGCTCCTCTGCTCTTTTGAAAATTATGACCACAGATACCACGTCAAAAGATTCGTTTAAGGAATTTAGTGCTTTATAGCCTCCTCTGTTAATTCCCAATCACCATTAGGAGGACTGAGCCAAGTGCTACAAATATCCACAGGAAACCATCAATATGTGATAAACATCCAAAAATAATTATGCCTCCTTTGTCAAGCGGGATATCAAGAAAAGTTTTCAACTTCTGCTTGTTACCTTAAGAGAGACATGCAATTCTTAATGTGCATGTCAACACACACACACACACACACACACACACACACGGCCCAGATTGGACTGAAAAAAGGATCTTGTGTCATTTTTGATCCTACAGATTTGAGGAGTCAGAGTGAAAAGTGACTTGAAGACATCTTTAAGTACAGCCCTGTTTACCAGAGTACCTTTAAAATTATGATACTGGCCCAAATGTAAGAACACTACTTAGAAGACAAAAAGGTAAGATGATTTCCAGCACCTGTGTTTGGAACAACTTTTTGAAGACACAAGCAAGATGTCAGTGACATAGTAGCTCACCTGACTCACGAACATACAGGAAGAAAGCAAGCAAGTACATTTTTTCCTTTGACTGGCTGTATTGCACAAACTTAATGAGGGTTAAAATCCACTGTGAAGTCAAGGAGGTGCACAGATGGTAATAACCAGGACAACGGTCCTGGTACTTCACTGGTCCCAAATTAGCTTAAGACATTATTATGCTATAAATAATCCTAATGATTATGTATAGATGGCAGAAGGGCAAACACTCAATTATGAAGATTACAATCCAGATCAATACTCTCAGGAGTAGTGATTCTTGTAAAAATGGAACAACAAATATGACCTTGACCACAATTTGGGTCAAAACCCATTAGGTGATCACTGTGTGCAAATTTCACTCAAATCTGACCAATACTCTAGGAGGAGTAGTGATTCTTGTGACTTCTGGAATGGCATTAGCTCACTGATCAGCAGGATGAGCTGAAATACTCCTCTGAAATGCAGAATCCCATGCTTCAAACAATTCTCTTCAGTTTTGCCTAGCTTGACAGATAACAGTCAGAAATTAATAGCACTGTAAGCAAAATATTACACGAGAAGCTGGAGATTTGTCTTCAGTTAAAAAAAAAACCAAACACATTTTTTGTTGTGCACTTCAAAAAAAAAACAACAATAAAGCAACTTTAAGAAAGATGCTAAATTAGACTACGAACAACACAGTGCTCTCTGAAGGAGCCTTTTTCATTCAAAAATAAGATTTGATATGGATACAGCAATGTCAATTTGTCACAACAGACGTCTTATACTTGGACTAATATTTTAGTGTGTTGTAAAAAAATACACTTCACAGGAAATAAATGACCACCGATATTAAATATAGTAACAAGTAAATGGAGTCTACAGTCTTTCATTATCCAGCTTGTTTATATAGCTCATACTTTTTATGGTGACTTCTAAGTCCAACCATCTTGTTTGCAGACTCTATTAACAGAAAAATAAACCAAAAAATGATCTGCAGTATGCTGGAGAAGAGAATTTTTTTTTTATTTTAACCAACTTGCACCAAAGGTTTAAAAATAAAAAATGGATAAAGCTTAGAAAACCTCCAAAGTGCAACAAAAAAAAGTACAAAAGGGACAAAGGAATGATTGAACGACAGTCTTTTCCGAAGACACTTTCTGTTCCTGAGGCTCAAAGTGTATATAATAAAATGCTAGCATCCACCACGGGAAAGATGAACCAAACCCTACAAAAACAGCGAAATCAAAGATTCTATGTACAAAAGTACTTAATGGCTTAGAAACAGGAAAATATATATCATCTTTAGTGATTTTGTCCTGATCTGACAGTATTTAGAAAGTAACTAGATACACAGACATCTACGTTTTCATGGTGAATAATGCAGAAAAATATTTTAAGATGAAAGAGAGAGAGTTAAGTCATTTATATTAACCATCATAGTGAGAAATCAAATCACAATCTGTGGCAGCTGTAAGAAGCGACCCCATGCATGCAATGGCGATTGATTAGTGGCAAGCTGCTTTGTTGTTGCTGTTGGTTAATCGACTGATTGTTCAAGGAGTCCAGTCTGCTTTCCCAATCAGTCCTTATCCACTCAGACCAACCATGGCCACACTGAGTACATTTACACACAGAAACAAGTTAAAAACTGATTAGAGTGAAAATGATTGTTTAAAAGACTGATTTATAATTTGGTCTGCCCCCCTTGGTCCCAAAAAATTTAAAAAACTCCAATATATATGTTGGTTGATGACTTGCATCAGTCTTAAAGGAATAGTTTGACATTTTAGGAAATTCTGACAATTCCCTTTTTTTGTAGAGATGACAGGATTGACTATTCTGTACATGACAAAAAAGGTGTTTCAAAGGAGTCCCATCTGTCATCCTTTCCCTGCACGAAGACAACATGTCTCCAACCAGGCTCTCCACAATGGCCTGACCACCACCACCAACTGACCTAAGGACCAACACAGTCCTTACATCAGTCCTGGGGTAAATCCTTGCCTCTTCATGAAGTTGTAAAGTTAAGAGCTAATGATTCTTTTGTATGATCATTTTGAAGAAAGGTTAATACATCTTAAATACACAAAATGATTCCCACAGTAGAAATAACACCTCCCTAAATCCATTTATACACAAAACATTCACAGTAGCAATCTTTGGCATAGTCCCATTGTCCACCTGCGAGATGGCTGATACCCGATTGGTGCCAGGGCAGGGCCGTGCTGGGTCAACTCTCAATTACTTACTGCTGCTGAGACACATGGGTCTTTAGTTCCACTTCCAGTATTCCAAGAAATTATTAAAAGAAAGAAACGCAGGCTGATTTAGCCCATTCTGCCTACAATAGTTAAGGACCATAACTGGATGAATATCAGCAGAACAGCTAAAATCCTATCAGTCCTAGCTTTTGCCTGGCTCTTTTATGTTATTTTTTCCCTACAGCAGGGGTCTCAAACGGTCGCCGATTTGATGTCAAAAATATCATGTAATTCGGCCCTTTACAGCGCCACAATGCGATTATTTAATTCAATGCGTCCACATTTCATTATATAATCACATTGTGGCGCTGTAAAGGGCCGAATTACATGATATTTTTGACATCAAATCGGCGACCGGAAGTGGGGGCAGGGCTGGAAGCGGCCCGCGAGTTTGAGACCCCTGCCCTACAGTTTTCCTAATGTCAAGGTGACCTCACAACTGCTGGCTCATACCATGCACTGGTGTCCCTTCTGCTACTGCACCTCTTGATTTTTGTAACCTCCCATGCGTGACCGCTTTGAAGACAGAATGTACCATCATGTTGGTCTTCACCCCCATTTCAGTGATATCAGCACAAGGGTTCAGCGAGTCCCAGATTATACATAGGGGGATGCCACAGCATGAAAAGATTAGACTTTCAAGAGAAAACCGGAAGGGGGGGGGGGGCTGCAATGTTTTTGCTTGCTGTTTTGATGACCTCTTTTCCTATACTAGTGCTGATAAGGTTTTTTCTGAAAGGTGACAGTTATCGCTCAGGGACAAGACTGCCGTGACTCTGGCATACCTTAAGGGCCAATTTAAAGTTACAGGGTGTGGTAGGCATAAAACAAGGCTTACATCATTCAATCTGTTACTGTATATGGAAAATGACTCAGTTGTGTGTCCACTTGGCACCTTTATAAAACACAAGTATTAAGGTCATATTTAAAAATCAAACCAACAGACAGAACACCCTTCTTCTGGAGTCTCTCGTTTTGAGGTGAAGCCTGATCAGTGTAGCTGCTCTCTACATTCACTTAATTATTTCAGAGTGTGCAGTGGGTGAGTGTAGGAGCTTGTGTAATCAAACACACCTGTGTCCATTATATGTGGAGATGCACACATGAAAAAATAGTGAGGCAGATTAATCTTATTTAAAAAAAAAAAAACCACACTAAATATCACATTGATCACTAACTCATCGATCCACACGATCATCCATCGACAACTCATGTAAACTTCATAAAAGGGAGGATATTTAATTAATGCATAAAACAAAACTATTCCTTTAAGAATAAAACCAACCCATATATTACCATAGGTTCCTTTGAAATCACATCAACAGGATTTGTGAAATCTGTCATGGTAATCTAAGTGTAACGTGTGTGTGCGCGCGTGTGTGTGTGTGTGTGTGTGTGTAAATGCACCCAGTTGCTGTACTGCTAAGCGATGTGTTAGTTCAGTGCCAGCAGCTCCAAAACATCTAAAGAGTTTCAGAGGGAGTATTTTCAGTGAAATTGTTGCCGTTATTTTTTGGTACAGAGTGAAAGGCAGTACAAGAGTCCTACCTTTTGGTAAACCTGAATGACATGTTTCTACAACAGAATCAGACAAAGAAACAGTGAAAACGGTGAAAGAGAAGTGAAGGAAGAGGGGAGGGGGGCAGGAGGGGATATGAGGAATCTGAATGAGTGAACAAAAATGGGGTGATTGGAATCATCAACAGTGAAAGATAATGCTTCATTTTTTAAAAATTCAATATTAAAATGATTTCAATTCCTCATTTTAGGTCAGTCATTACAGGAAGATTGTTGCTGGCCTGGCTGCTGCTTTCAGGGGCTTTGATGTTTTTACTTAAATATGGTTAAAACCTTTTTAAACAGTGGTACTCTCACTGTGATCCCTGTAAGGAGTGTACAATAACTCATCTGGGGTTTTTAGGCAGCTGAGAATGTACTTTGAAGTTTGGTTCATTTGGTTTAAACCACAGGAAAAGCTATCAAAGACTTAAACTCACATTTCCTGTTAACTGCCAAAAGATGAACCAAAATACACAGTAAGGCAAAAACACATTTTTTCTTATTGAGTGATCAAAGAAAACCCATCTATTAAACTGGAGTCTAATCATCCAAAATCCTGTCACTGGAAAGCTCTTCCTTCACACCACAAACCAGCTGGAGGTTTCAGGGGGGGGTTTGATCTAGCAGATTATAACCAAAAGAACCACATAAAACCAAACTGGGACTGCATATTTATGACTAACAAACCAGCCAGGATTTTATCCAACCATTATCTGAGTTTAGCATTAAATTTAAAGGCTAAGTTACTGCATCAGCATCTGTTGATCATGGGAATGCTACCTTCCTAATATCCAAGCTATAGCACTCAACTCAACATTGCTTTGTCAAATGGAAGGAAAGTGTCACTTAATTACTGACAGCCCGGTGATTGAAATACCCTGACCAGACTTGCTAGGCCTGTACTTGTGGACTGTGTACATCTAACCATTCGTAAGGAGTGAATAATCCTGAGCCAAAGCCCTTGGAGTGATAGTCAGGACTGGTGGATAGAATGTTTGAAGCCCACCTGAAATACACAACTGGACCTGACAAGAGCGAGCGCTATTTGCCAGCTGTGTTATTAAGGGTGTACTGTATCATTATGGAATAGACAAACATTGCTGCAGTATCAAAAAAGTGCAAATGGCTCTTCTGATCATGCTCACATTCTGTAACTGCAGCAGGTGAAAAACTCACTGCTAGTGTTGAGTGCTGGAATAGCAAAGCTATAAGACCTGTAATAGATGTGTTGCCTTTGTGTCTTACTCATTCCAAAAACCAAGCGAAATGTAGCAAGCTCACAGGAGCCATTTCCCTAAGAACACATTTTTATTACATATTTTACTAGATATTTTTAAAACTAAACAATAATAAACATTTGCAGTAAAATCCTACACGTGTGGTTCATGTGGGTCCGCAAACAGGGTGGAATAGAGAGTCCGAACTAATATGCGCCAAATTTATGTTTTTTTTTCGAAGCTGAAAAACAGATTGTAAGTGGCCTGTGGTAACAACATCTGGACTTTAGGTTGGACACTATTCAAAATGTATTCTTTTACTTTGATTTAGATCAAAGAAAAATTGAAGGTGTGAATCTAACATTTCATAATATATAGGAAACGCCAAAGCATGGGTACCACAAGAAAAAAAAAGGTATCTATAAAGAATCAGAACTAAAATTATCCACTATGTTTAATATCTGTAATTTGATTACAAAAAAGGAGACCCAATTGCAGCCCGTTCACAATATTCGTGGTTTTTCTGGCAGCAACCAGGCAGCGACAGATAAACAATTTAGACTTGAGATTAAATCACACTGAACAGGACAGTGAAGTGTTCCCCCAGCATGTTATTACTCATTTTAACTGTACATGGCACTGTGCTGATTGGCTTCTAATTCAAACAGACAGAATAATAGAAGATTAAACTGTACATGGCAGGGCTGGAGTCTATCCTCTTTCCATTTAAGGCTAAACATGTCTATTACAAAAAAAAAAACAACAAGACTGTATATTAATTGCATCAGAACAAATTAAAACTGACCGAACACAAAGAGCTAAACTCCAACCTGTGACTCTTCACGAAAAGACTGATGTGAGGCGTTTCCTCGCCTACCTGCGCGTGAGTTTGGAGGTGAGTTTAGAGAAAAGGTTGCTGGTCCCACGGCTGCGGGTTTGAGACAGAGGGGTGGCATCGTGGGAGAGGGTGGGTGAGGCTGGTGGCCCGTTGTACGTGGCCGTGCGGCGGTCTCTCAGCTGGCCGCCGTGGAAAGTGCTGCGGCTGGCAGTGCCCCGGGGGAAGCGGAGACGGTCAGGCGTGGTGGCATTGGTGATGCTGTGGGTGGATGCCACTGGGTTCCTCTGACTGCCAGGCGACACGGCAACACTGCTGCGGTGGACGGAAGGGGAGAAGTTACAATCCAGTTAAGTTTAACCCTCAAAAACAGAGTTTTCCCAGTGCAGACGTGTACTTCAGTGCACCCAGCTGGAAGGTACTACTTCCACTCTTACTGACTCATCTTATCAGTTTGTGATGGAACCGGGGTGTTGATAGAAGGTTCCTGTGACTGTGTGATATACACAAGTACACTACTACAATGGAAAAACATTGGTGCAGTTTCATTAATTTTCCCTTCTTATTTTTAAAATGGCAAACGGCTGGTTATTCCTACATGGATTTCTAAAACTGCCATGGCTTTCAAGTAGATGAATACTGCAGGTTAGACGTCAACAGGGTGGGAAATTAAAACCAAATACTGAAAAGTGGCATGTTAGCTGGTGGATTTAAACACTCAACAGCCAGTTTAACAAGGTGGGAATAAAATATGAAATAGCTAAAGTGTCAATAATTTGCAATAAAATTACTCTACTAATTATAGTAAATGTTTTAGTCTTGTGACCTGAAGTCTCACACAGCTGTCAAACCACAAGCCGAAGTTGGATGTAGTGCAGAGGAAGGTCATAATTTTCTATGAACTGCAGCAAACAGTTTACTTAACCTGAAGTGTTTATAACGAGCTGTGGCACTGACCAGATAAAGATGTGACAGTGACCACTTCAGCAGACACAAATAGCAGACAGGTTAATTCTGCGCATTTCTAAAAA